>CAJNOL010001653.1:10737-57703 GCA_905250125.1 Rotaria sordida
TCGACTTTTGAACTAATAAATAAATAAATATAGTATGAAATTTAAAGCTGCTGTAATTAGTATTATTTTTCTTAACAAATTTCTGTCCATTACTACAACAAATTGACATAATTGATTATTTTTCTTTGTAGATGGAAATAGAAACAAATTCAACAAATAATAATCGTGATGAAGAAGAATCAAAGGGTAGTGCTGTGATTTTATTTTTATCATTTTCTATATTATTAGCATGTATATGTAAAATAATATTTTCAAGAATTTTAAAAAATAAAATTCCACTTCCATTTACAATTGCTGTTCTTATTCTGGGATTTATAATTGGTATTATTATAACAGAAATAAAAAATACAAATAATAATTTTTCTATTGGAGAAATTCAATTGGGTCAAATAGATCCGCATTTAATATATTATATTTTTTTACCATTATTAATATTTGATTCATCATTTAATGGTCATTTTCATGTTATAAAACAACAATTATTATCAGCGATTCTTATGGCTGGTCCTGGTGTACTCATATCAACTGTAATTATTGCAATATGTGCAGTTTATATGTTTCCATATAACTGGTCATGGTTACTTGGTATTCTATTTGGAAGTATTTTAAGTGCAACTGATCCAGTTGCTGTTGTCGCTTTATTACATGATTCTGGTGCAAGTAAAGCGTTAGCTTCATTGATTGATTCTGAATCTTTATTAAATGATGGTTCAGCATTTGTTCTCTTTCTTATTTTTCATAATATTGTCATTGGTGAAGATCATAGTGCAAAAAATATAATTATAAATATTGTTAAATATAGTATTGGTAAGTTAATCACTTATTCTAGATGTGAACAATTTAACTTAGCGCAAAATTAAGTTTAAGAAATTGCATAAGACAAATATCATTTAATTTTCGGCTTTTTCTCTACTCAAATACAGACTCAACATAATATTGTTCGAGCCATCCAAGAGAGAACTCTTGATAAGCTCGGAGAACAATATGCTTTTTTACAATAATGGAGAAAGTTCTAGAGGGAATGTAATTGGCTAGAAGCTTTTTCATTTCAATCAAACAGATTTTTAGCAAAGTTGTCTCTATTATGATAAAGACTGAACATCATGTTGTCCGAACTTAGTACGGATTCTCTCTTGAGTGACTCGGACAATATCATGTTGAATCCGTATTGGAGTTGAGAAAAACACGCAACTGATTGATATTGACCTAACGTAATCACTTAAACATAATATTAAGTGTTAAGTAAAACCACTTAATACTTAACTTAATTAAATCAAATTCAAAAACAAATTTACTCATTCCTAACTCATTCTATAGTTTATATTTAAATTTCATAAGCTGAAAATTCTTTTTGTTTAAAATTGCTCGTTAGTTTCGACAAAAGAACTATCCATGATTAACAAAAATCTTGTTGAAAATTTGTAGCATGTTTTTTTTCGCTTTCTATGAGGGATTCATTAATGCCTATGTTCATTATTGAAATTGTCTAATCTCTGTATCCTTTGTGTGTTCACATATAAATACTTCTTTTCGCTTATTGTTCATTAGTTATTTTTGGTTCATTCATTTCTCTAACGTGAATATCTGAAAGACTAAAGGAATTATGAAATATTTTCAATACAATTGTCGAATGAATATTTTTAGGTGGTCCTGCTTTTGGCTTAGCTTGTGGTATAATCAGTGTAATTATATTGAATCGAATCAATAATGAACTTGAAGTTGAAATAACATTTACCTTTGCTCTTGCTTATCTTATTTTTTATATAGCTGATGTTGAACTTGGTGTATCAGCTGTTCTTGCACTTGTTACAATGGGTTTATATATGAGTAAATACAAATATTGTATCAGTAATAATGTTCAATCTGCGATGGCAAGTGCTTGGCGACTTGCTACTTATTTTATAAATATTCTTATTTTTACTATTACTGGTCTTATTCTAGCGAGATCATTTATTGGTACAGCTACTACGATAACAGCAAAAGATTTTGGATTTTCAATTGTATTATATATAATAATTCATATTGGACGAATGTTAACTGTTGGCATTTTGTATCCATTAATAAAGTGTACTGGTGTACATTTATCATGGAAAGATTGTATTATTTTAGTATGCAGTGGTCTACGAGGTAGTATGGCTCTTATTTTAGTTCTTATTGTTAGTTTGGATAAAAATATTGATATAGTCATACGTGATCGTTTTCTATTTCATGTATCTATGATTGTATTACTTACTTTAGTCATTAATGGAACAGGCAGTAAATTTTTAGTAAAAATTTTAGGTTTACATCACGGTGCGTACAGTTAATAATTTTTTATTAAATTAAATTGTATAAGACTTAATAATTATTTTAGGTACAAAGGAAAGTGAAACAGTTCTTTTACAAGCACTTGAACATATGCGACGACAAACATCATGGAAATTATCAACAATGAAACAAGATGAAAAATTTGCAGGTGTTGATTGGAGAATGTTGAATCAATATTTACCTGATCAATTATTAGAAGAATTAGATCAAGAAAATCATACAAATTTGCATCAACAATTATCAACAATAATACATGAAAATTCTTCAATATCGTCTCGACGATCTTCTCGTCAAAGTAATAGTATAAATTATGAATTACAAATAATTCCAACCATTTATCAAACAAATTCTATGCCAAGTAGTCCAATACCATCAAACAGATTTTCAAGAAATTCAGATACAGTATTACCTATTATTAATACTAGATATAATGATAATATACATAATCAAAATATTCGAAATGTATTAGTTACTCGTTTTCTAACAGCAACATCAATTGATTATGAAAAACAATGGTATCTTGGAATGATTCGTCGAAGTACACTTAATATTCTAATTAAATCAGTCGAAGAAGCAAAACAAAAAAATTCATTTCAACTTCATTGGCAATTAATTGTTAAACATTTTCGATTAACAATTCTTCTTCGATTTCTTATGAAATTTAATTATTTTAATTTTATGAATCGATGGATAAATCAATTCTTTTTTGATCATATGTTTCGAACTATTGAATTAGCTCTAAGTAAGTTAATATCATAAAATATTACAAATCTTATTAATATAATCGAAAAAAAATCTTGATTTTATTTTTCTTTTTTAAAGAAAAAGGTTATTCATTTTTAGAAAGAATAATTCTTTCTATAATATATGAAACAAATGAAATTCAAGTTAGAGAGAATGAAAAACATTGAGAATAAGAATTACGCTTAACAAGATAATCTATTTGAAAGCTTATCTTTAGAAAAAATTACATTACAACTCTCATCTTTCAATGTATCTTCCGATTCTCTCGATATGTAACAACACTCCATATTAGCAAAACAAAATATACACGAGAAAACTAAACAAAAAGCTGTGAGCGCTCAATCCCTGCATGATTAAAATGTACAACACGATATAGCTGCTATTACTAATTATACAGAGATTGTTTTGTTCTATCTATTTTGGAACATATTTCTCTATCTACGTTTTACTTAATTCTCTGGAAATCCAATAACGAAATAGTGCATATATATTACAAGTAACGCTCGTCCGGGGACTCGTTCAGCTCTTTCTCGTAGAAATGGTGTTTCTGAACTATCAACAAACTATTTATTTATACAATTTCAAAAAGTGCGGACATACAAGCAAACAATTTATTCTTGCTAGACACTTCTCTACGAGAAAGAGAATAAAAAGACGTTATTAATGTACAATCGATGACCGTATGTCAAAATCGTATGTGATGTGTCGCTGCTAAAGCTCGTCGGGTCCAAAATTTTCTGGCTCTATAGGGTCTGGAACCAACCCAGATGGACTCTAGTCGTTGCTAAGATGTCTATCATGTCTTTGATAGGTCATTTCTAACGTGTCTGTCACGATCTGTGAAGCATCCATGGTAATGTCTATTCTGATCTGTGGAGGGAAGGTATAAATATCTACCCTATATACGTTAACTAATCCTTTTAAAAAGAAAATTTTAGTTTTAAGAACGAAAATATATTTAAATAAGTTTTTTTTCAAAGTGAACAGAAACGTATTCAGAAGAGAATGAAAGATTTAAATATTTGAACAAGAATATAAATTCTATGATTTTTAAAAATTCAAAAAATTAATTTCTTTTGTTTTTTAAGATTGCAAGCGAAACCAAAGAATAAAAAAACACTTGATAGCAAATATTTAAAATAAAAATAGTTTTTATCATTTAGGTTTTCATTCTGCTAAAACACGATTGGATAATATCCGATTACAATTTCCTGAATTATCAAATATAAATGGAAGAATAATGAAAGAAGTATGTAACGAAGTTAAAATGTATCAATTAAATGCAATGCATATACTTCTTGATTTACAACAATCATATCCACTTTGTTGGACTGTACAAATGACAAGACGATGTGCTCAAATGCTTTTAAAATATGAATCTGTTGCAATTATTCAATTATATGAAACTGGTATGTTAGAAGAAAATGAATATTCACATATTCTAGAATTAATTGAAAATAAACTATTTTCTCTTGAATATGGACGTATAAAAATGCCAGAAAATCAGAAAAAAATACTTGAAGATCCTTTTGATTTAATACCCTATTTCGAATCACTTTCTTTAAATGAAAAAAATCAATGGAAATCTCTTATGATGTCTAAGCACAAATGGTTCCAACCTGGTGCTCTTCTATTAGGAAGACATCAAAGAGTATGGACTGCCTATTTGATTGTTCGTGGTATGGTTCAATGTAAAGATGATACAATACCTACTTATTACAAATGTGGTAGTATAATAGGGATTGAAGCATTATTCTCTGAAAAGTCTTTATCTTATGGTGCTTATGCCGCTAACGATGGACTGGTCGAAACATATTTAATTGATTCCGCTTTACTAAATTTGCTGTTATCTGATGAGACAATCTCTCGTTCTATTTATAATGAAATAGCACTCCATATGATAATGAATAATTATAGAAAATCTATCAATTTAACTCATTCACAATTAATAATACTTTTAAATGAAAAAGTTTCATTTTATAAAAATCAATCAGATTTAACAATTGATCTCGAATCCAATCAAAGATTATTTCTTTTATCAGGAACAATAATACGTTATTCAAATGAAGAAGAAACTATTTTTGATTCAACGCAGTTTATTCTAATTAATTCTCCAACAACATACAAATTAAATTCATCTAGTATTGTTTATATATGGACACAGGAAGATGAAATTTATTGTTTAAATGTCAAAAAATTTAAAATTAATGTCTCCAATGAAAATTTTCGAGTTGATTCTATTGAACCATTCTATCCACTTTATTTAGGCGAATCAACTGAATTTTCTCCACGACGCAGTTCATTATCAATCACACGTCCAATTGAAAATCTAAGTAATTTTCAATTAATACCATCAGAAATCGGAATTTCAAATGAAGAACATACACCAGCAGAATTTTTTTGATTATGAGTTTTTAATAACTACATTTTTACAAGACAAAAATAAACAAAATCGACACAATTTTTCTTTATATTTCTATAAGAGAGCTGCCGTCAGACTACTTTTTTCTGATCTGACCTGATCTAGCTCGAAATGCCTGCAGACCAGATTAAAATTCACAAAGTGGCCTGCAGTCTGACTTGGCCAGACCTGTAGGTGCCTCCCAACCAAATGAAGTCTATTGATAGCTTCTGATTTTGTGAATATGTTTAATTCTACAATTCGGCATTAATATATCATTCTATTTGTTTCAGTTGTTCACTTAATTTATTTGCATAAAAATAAGATAATAACAAGTTCTTGCACGAAATACTAAATTAAAACAGGGAGATAGTCATCATAAAATTTTTTCAGACGAGAAAGTCTTCGATTAGTTCAATATCTTTAATCACATCAGTTCTGTGTCACATTATCGAAAAAACGTCATCATAATAACTAAAACAACGTAAGATGAGTTATACAACGAAAATGTATGGAATAAGTGATCCCTATAAAAACAGGCAAGAACATTTACATTTGACAATTAATTTTTGCAACAGCGCGATCTCAAAATTTATTTATAAAGTAAGCACATATATGTAAAATATCTTTCTTTTAAAAAACTCCACATTTATATTGTACTTACTGTAAATAATTTTCATCATAGAATATTTAAAACATAAAAATATTTGATGAAAAAATTGTTTCATAATTAGATTGATTATGATCAAGATAATAAGTCTAGAATAAATGATCGTTAGTTCTTTGTCGACGAGAAATCTATATATATATATACATTTTGAGTGTTTGAGCAGATTCTAATAAATTGTACAATCATCTGTCTTCACGAAGCCATAACAGTATTCACTCGTTCCTTTATGTTGCTAATATTGCACAATATCATCGTATGGTAACATTACGCATGTATGTCAAAGGGAATCAAGAACCTTTTGGATCTGGGAATACACGAGAATCTATGGAATTCCTTTACTCAAAGTCTTTTAGAACAACACGAAGTGAAGCAGAGTTTCGCAAAATCAGATAGAATTCAAGAGATAAAGAGCGAATCCGGGATCCTGATGATGTATAGGATAAGTTTTATCGAAGTGTACCAAAATGAAGATGAAAGAGCTGATCCTAATGGATGCAAGGATCCATCAGGGCTCAAAGCGACTAAGGAAAAAATGCCTTCAAAATTTGTGACTAAGTAGAAAAAAAGATTGAGGACACTGAGATTCTTATATATCTGGGTAAACTTTGGCATGTCCGTCATGAATTTTGCGCGTTTTTAGGACCTATGAGGATCCACACTTCTCCTATCAATTTCATATTATTGTAATGTCTAGTGGCTTCCGCTGCATTCTGATTGTCTTTAATAGACTGTAGTGAATTCTGTTGAATTATAGTCAACTACGGTAAGTTATGACAGCTTATGACACCATTTCGATAAATCTATTATACAATCTATTAGGATGCAAGGATCTATTTTTTGTCCGTTGGTTGAATGCTGTCAGAACTTTAGGTAGCTTGCTACTTTAGTCTCAGTCCTATTATTCCTTTAGAAATCATGAACGAATCTTTCAAGATCCTGAATTTGAAGATCCATGTTAAGTTTTATTCTCAGGATCCTGTTTCGAATTTAAGTAATACTGACTAGCAGGATATCTCATTTTGAAACAGGATCTTTATCTGGATTTTTTTAAGTACCTGTTGAGTTGTTTATTGACTAAGAATAAAGGATCCTACTAAAACTCACTCCCGATCTTACTCAGGACATTGATAGGAATAACAGAAAGAATTCTGCTTAGATTTTATCAATGCTTCATCAGAATCTGTTCGGATGTGGATATGGGTATAGTTGTTGACTTAATTTACACCCACACTCACCCACACTCTAGCCTCTTCTTGATTCGATTTTCATTTATTTTATATGATTATTATTTATTAATCATCTTTGAAACAAAGAACAAATGGATTAGTGAAAAGTTTTTTTTTTATACAATTGCGATATTAGTTACGTGATGCAGCTGTTGTTCTTCGTTCTGCATGTTCGTATGCAGTAATTCGAGCATATTTTGATTGTTGCTGTAGACATTTTTTATATGGCAATGTTTGAATAACACAATTCTGATCTGGTCCACTAAAGAATAATACTGAATATCTTAATTGTTTCACTGCTGCAACACGATGTAATATAGATATCCAGTAATTATTTGTCCATCTTTGAATAAATTCACCGCCAACTAATAATAAGGTGTTTGGTTTAGATTCTACACGAAATCATGTTCCATTTACGTTCACTTCTAAGCCTAAAAAATAAAGAATATATCAGAAATATTTCTTGACATCAATATTCGGGATTGAGAGTTTTAGAAGGGGGTGCAATATTTTGTAGTGCCGTCACTTATAATCATATTCTTTGGTTAGAATGATTAAATCTCCAATATTTATTAAAGATATAAGATGCAATTCAGAAGGCTTCGTAGCGCCAATCGGCGAAAATATAGAAATTGGAAAGCACCATGCATATAGGATTCTCTTCCACTATATAGGAAATACATAGGACACTGATTTCCATTAGAAAAAATCCGTGAAACCCTGAAAAACGTTGCAACAACATTGCAAATGACATATGGACTCATTCTGTATGTATCGGATGAGCCAAATTAAAAATATATCCGAGTTGTGGAAAACAATGAAATAACAAATTTTTCTTTAAAAAAACGAAAAAAAACAAGGTTAACACATGTTCGATTTCTTTTAAGCTGTTCTACACGTATGTGTCCACCTAGATGTCCACAAATTCAAATGGAATAAAGATGAAAAAAAGGTTTTGTTTTTATTTTATATAATTTAATTTATATATTATCTCAATATTATTATAGTACTGAATACACTTGAATGTATATAATCAAAATATCTTTGTTATGGTCAAAATTAAAATTTAGTCAAATTTTAAATTCTCTTAATCAAAATTGAAATTTGCTTTGGTGAGCAGAAAAGAGCAAAAACCCCGATAATAAAAGGAATGTATATAGTTGAGAATGTTGGATTCTGAAAGTACTTGATATGACTAGGTGTGGGTCTAGAGTTACGGATGAAACAAATCAAGAAGAGATTTGAAATTTGAGGGCAGAGATCTTGAAATCCAGAACATATTTATATTTCGAATTAATGTTTGAATTTAGATTTGAATTTGGAACATGAATTTGCCTTTGAATCAAATTCACATAAACTGTTTGCAATTTGGTGACCTTGATCGAAACACAAATTAAAGTGATGGGAAAAAGTTTAGAAACAACGATTTTTTTGGTTTCTTTATAATGTTAAGCATGTAGCTCCAATACAAATAGTGATTTTAATAGCCAATGAAGTTTTATATCCAATACACTTTATAGCAAGATTTCACAGATGAACAATGATGGCAAGGTTCCTTAAAAACCGAACACGGTATTTTTCAGGTTCTAGAAGACTTTGCCAGAACTACTTTTGAACGGTGCCATATTAAAGAGCACAAAATTCTGAGTAAAATAAGGGGTCGCTGAGTTTTCTACAAACTTCTCATAAAAACCTACAAGCATCACAAAAATCGTGAAAAAGGCGTTTTTAGTTGATTTTTAAAAAAAATTCGTATTTTCATGATTTTTGTGATGTTTGTAACTTTTTATGAGAAGTTTGTAGAAAACTCAGCGACACTTTATTTTACTCAGAATTTTGTGTTATTTAAGATGGCACCGTTCAAAAATAGCTCTGGCAAAGTCTTCTAGAACCTGAAAAATACCGTGTTCGGTTTTTAACGAGCCTTGCCATCGTTGTTCATCTGTGAAATCTTGCTATAAAGTGTATTGGATATAAACCTTCATTGGCTATTAAAATCACTATTTGGATTGGAGCTACGTGCTTAAAATCATGAAAAAAAACCAAAAAAATCGTTATTTCTAAACTTTTTTCCACCACTTTAATTTACAAAATATGTTTGTCAAAAACCAAAAAAACAAAGTTTTACTATTGATTTCAAATAAATCAACTCATTCATTCTTAATATATTTTAATCTTCAAGAAAATGTGCAAGTTTATTTAATTTTTATTTTTCAAAATGAAGAACATACGACATATGTTAAACAAAAAGAAACAAAATAAAATGCAAATATAATCCAAGCATCAGATACAAGAGTATAAACAAGACTTAATTTTTTCATAAAATCTGGTTTAAATCCTGATAACATAGCTGTTGTAATTAATACATTTGTACGATGTTTCATTTGCATCGAATAATAACGTGATGTTAATATACATATACAACATGTAAAAAATACAAGAAAGAAAAAATTTGATTCAATTGATATATAAAATGAATAGAGAATTCCAACAATAATTCCAAGAATAAACATAAGAATATGTTGTTTATCAATTACAATCATTTCTTTCGTATTTTCAACTGTTTTTGTTGTTGTTGTTGATGATGATGTAAAAGAATTTAACATATTCGTTGCTGTAGTAATTGTTGAAAATAATGATGATGATGATGATGATGTTTGTTGTGATTGATTATTATTAACACTAGAGTTAATTGAAGAATTAAATTCTTCATTTGGTTTTCTTAAAAGTTCATGTGGCGCTGGTGAAGATATTGATGCCATTGGTGGTATATCAGATGAATTATCATGTTGATTTATATGCCGAAGTTTAGCAAGACGCGATTCTGAATTAGCCAGAATGCGTTGACGACGTTCTTCAGCAGTTAACATCTGAAAATAATTTAGAAAAATAATTCAATATTAGATTGAAAAGATAAACCAACATTGTTGGTATTTTTTTTTTCGAATGTATATAAAATTATATATACTCATAAATATTAAGTCAAACAATTTACCAATAAGATCTTTTAAGATTCAATAATTGTTGATAGTTTAAGAGGTTTATAATATACATTCATTTCATTGTTTGATGTAGATTTATACAAGAATCTCTGTCTTTTTATGGCTTAGAATGTTTATTTGATGCTGATGAAATCTTCTGCTTATTGATATATTGATAGATGATACCAGAAAATGACCTGATGATATAAAAGGTGAGAAGAAATGCAAATCAATGTCGAATATACTTAATGAAGCGACATCTGAATTGGAAAGAAGCGTCAAGTATCGAAATTTCGATAGAAATGTATTCAATCAAATAATATATTCAACTACATATTTTATTTTTAGGAAAAATCAGTTTTTATACAAAGGATAGCGCTACATTACAATGACATTTTAACAAGAATACAACATACTTTACTAGACAACAATGCAAACATGAGATATTTCAAAAATCAACACATCATTTTTTGTCAGTTGAACAGAAAAATGTAGTATTATCAATCATATGTTGCATAAAATATAAATACTAGGTTTTCAAAAAAAGTTTCATCCAAAATGCATTAATAAATTATCCATCCGAAATTAATTTGATGAATCATGCATATGTAATTATATACATGGTATGTCATTGTCTGGTAATTATATGATTGGAGTATTGTATTTAATGAATCCTAATTTAATTGGAAGATGTCACTATGATCAGTATTTGAAATAAATTCAAATTTATTGAATATTTATTTTTTTAAATAAAATAAATTAAAAATTTTTCTTTTTCAAATATCATATATTTTCATATGTCTTTCTTCTATTTTCACCAATCAATATAAAGCAATTGATATTTGTTTATTCATTATTCTAATCGTCCACTCTCGCTCTCTCTCTCTCTCGCGGTGGTCACTCTTAGTTATTTTTCTTTCTTCTTTGTGTTATTATCATCGATGAATATCTCTTTTCTTTTCATTTAAAACGAAATATACTTTCCTATATTCAGATCTAATAAGAAAAAAAGCAAAAAAAGAAAAGAAAATGTCCACAACGCCAGCAACTGTTGGTCCTCATAGTCGTAAAAAGGTCTCTTATTATTATGATTTTGATGTAGGCAATTATTATTATGGGTAATTTATTTGAAAACAAACAATTTTCTATTTAATTCAATCTTGTTTTTTTTTGAACAGACAAGGCCATCCGATGAAACCACATCGTATACGTATGACACATAATTTAATTCTTAATTATGGACTTTATCGTAAAATGGAAGTTTATGTATGTATATCAATTCGAAAACACTAATCTTTTTTTTTTCTTTACTCAAAATTTATATATTTTTTAAGCGTCCACATAAAGCTATAGCTGATGAAATGACACGTTTTCATAGTGATGAATATGTAAAATTTATTCAAAATATTCGGCCGGATAATATTCTTGATTTTAATAAACAAATGCAACGATTTAATGTTGGTGAAGATTGTCCTGTATTTGAAGGTCTTTATGAATTTTGTCAAATATCAGCTGGTGGTTCATTAGCTGGTGCCGTTAAACTTAATCGAAAACTAACTGATATTGCTATAAATTGGGCTGGTGGTCTTCATCATGCTAAAAAATCTGAAGCATCTGGATTTTGTTATGTTAATGATATTGTTTTAGCTATTCTTGAATTACTCAAGTAAATTATTTTGCTATAAAATGAATAAATAAAAACCAAAAATTTGATATTTTTCTTTTTAAGATATCATCAACGCGTACTTTATATTGATATTGATATTCATCATGGCGATGGAGTTGAAGAAGCTTTTTATACAACAGATAGAGTTATGACGGTATCATTTCATAAATTCGGAGAATATTTTCCGGGTACTGGTGATTTAAGAGTAAGTTGTTTTTTTTTTTTGTCAGTTATAATTTTGTATGTAAGAGTTCCGCAATTGATGGGCGTATGGCTCATGAGGTCGATCCGAAGATTTTTACTAAATTTGATCGGATTTGTAGGAGAGATTGAACATTATTTCTTTAGGAATGATAGAGGCTCGTTAAAGGAAATAGCGCTATTTCTTTGTGATTTCAGCTCACTCTTACAAGGTATTGAAAAAAAATCGTATGATGAAAGTCTTATCTAGAAAAGTGACGCCGAATAACTAAGTATATTTGTATTTTATGAGAAATTTTTTTCAACAGTCGTAGTTAGTCGAGCTTTGCACGAGTGTTTTTTTTTTTGTAAATCGCACTCAATTTTACGGAAGATACTGAAGCGTCAAGCACAAGAAATTCTTGAAACTATGAAAAGAAGTTGTGGAAAACTCGAGAATGCTTGGGCTATTGAATGAGACATTTTTTTAGCAAAACAGTTTCGATCGAATTTATAACAGCGAGATTGGAAGACCTTAGTTTTTAGTGGATCTTTCTCGAAAAACGTTTCCTAATTATAATCCTTTAGTTATTATAATTTTTTTTCTTCATCCATCTTACGAGTAAAGGCTTCAGTGCAATTAGTAAATACCAGAAAGGAACAGAACCGTTGGGTCTTTTTTCTCGAAGTTATAGTAGCTATTCTGAGTTTTCAATATCTGAGCAAGGTATTGACAGAGACATCAAATTGTCCTTAGAAGATCGTGGAGGTTTCAACAAAAATGAATAAATTAATTATCCTGTGGAGGCAACTTTCAACATCTTCCAAGGACCATTTGATGTCTCTGTCCATATCTTGTTTAATTACTCAATACTTGGCGAAGCAATCATCATTTCTGCAAAGGCTCTCACGAGCAAAAAACAAATCAGTTTGTTAGAACTTTCCATCATTAGGTATTATGGAATAAAATTTGATAGATTCATCAAAAGGATTTAAGCACATTATTCCGTTTAGGATTATTCATATTTACATCTAATACTAATACAAAAACCAGTGAAGCTAGTAAAAACTTTCAAAATGACAGAATTTTTTTATGATTAATATTCGAGATGATATGCTCTCTGAAATAGATTTCATGGAATTGGCTAGCCCTATTTTCAAACCTAGAGTATATTAGACGAACGAAAAGATAATTAAATTAATCATTGAGAAAACATGGAATAAATAAGTTCAGTTTCGATTGTTTAGCCTTTATTCTTTATATATGTCATATCTTCATATACAATGGCTCTAAAAATTGATGATATAGAGTTAATTTCGGTTTGTTTTTTTTTAAAAAGGATAACTCGCATAAAAAATCGAAATAGTGGCTTAAATAGAAAAAATTGTTTCCAAGAAAGATTTAAATCGAACATAAAAGCTTCTTTTGAATTACACAAGGTCACAGAACAACTAATTCCCGACAAAAACATACAATTTCTGATTTCTATACGATATTTTTTGATTGAATTAAATGAATTTTAAGAGAAGATCAAAAGTTCTTTTTATTCAATTTTCCCTTGGAGAATGTCAAGAAAATCATTTTCGAACGTTTCTTAATGTCGATGGAGTTCCATTAAAAAAATGTTGTGGAGAGCTCTGAGACAGGAAGCTGCTAGTCCTTCCAAATGCGCACCTGACCGGTTCCGGATCCAAAGTTTTATTTTTTTTGTCGGGTCCGGATGCATAATTTTATTTTTTGCTGGGCTCGGTTACACATTTTTATGGACTTGCTGCTTCTCAGATAAGAAATACAGCAACAAGATATAATTGTACGCTGAGTTTTTTCTGAAAGTAGCAAATCAATAGCTGAAACCTTGATGTTTCAGCTGTTCATGTACACGAAGGGTGCCAAGTATTAATTGAAAAAATCTCGGATTTGAACCTACAGCTCTCTAGTGTGACATCTCATTTCTTAGAGAGTCAGTTATTCTATTTAATCAAAAGGAGCTTTTATTTTCGGGTTCTGGATGCTAAAAAGCTTGGTGTTGGCTTTCCTAGAGATCATGGATTTTGGAAACAATTTTCTTGTTTTCAAGTAACTATTTGAATTCTTTATACGAGTTATCATTACAGAAAAAGATCGGAGTAAAATCTCGATGATCAATTTTTTTGGAGCGATGGTATTTATTTTTGAGATGAAATTAATTTTGTTTTAGGATATTGGAGCTGGTCGCGGCAAATATTATGCTGTTAATTTTCCATTACGTGATGGAATTGAGGATGATTCTTATGAAACAATATTTAAACCAGTTATGACAAAGGTGATGGAATCATATCAACCAAATGCTATTGTACTTCAATGTGGTGCTGATTCATTAACTGGTGATCGTCTTGGTTGTTTTAATTTAACACTTAAAGGTTTGTTTGTTTTTTTTTATTTAAAAAAAAAAAACAAAATATTTTTCTGTTAGGCCATGGTAAATGTGTAGAATTTATGAAAGGTTTTAATTTACCATTATTACTGGTTGGTGGTGGTGGATATACAATTCGTAATGTTGCTCGTGCTTGGACATATGAAACATCAATTGCACTTAATCAAGAAATTCCAAATGGTAAATTCTATTAATAAATGATATACATATATATTAAATAATTGTGTGTGTTTTTGTTTATAGAATTGCCTTATAATGATTATTTTGAATATTATGGACCAGATTTTAAATTACATATAAGTCCATCAAATATGCCTAATCAAAATAGTTCAGAATATTTAGATAAAATCAAGTAAATATTTAGTGAAGAATGTTTTTGTGTTTTAAATTTTGAAATTGATTTTAAATAGAGTTAAACTTTTTGATAATCTTCGAATGTTACCGCATGTACCAGGTGTTCAAATGCAACGTAAGATTTAATCGATCAAACATCGTTTTTTTTTGTTTCTATTAATTTCTTTTGTCTTTTAGCTATACCAGATGATGCTATGGATGTTGATCGTGTTGTTGATGAAGATAAAGATAATGATCCTGATAAAGTAAATTAATTTTTTTGAGGAATAAATGGAAAAATAAAATTTAATAAAATAAATTAATTTTTTTAGCGTATATCACAATTACAAAGTGATCGTCGTATAGTTGATGAACGTGAATTATCCGATTCAGAAGATGAAGATGGTGATAATCGACGTAATCAAACAAATTTTAAACAAGTTACAAATAAACGTAAAACTAGTTCGGAAACAATCAATGGTACAAATGTTACACAAATAACAAAAGTTACTGAATCAACTGTTGTTATACCATCGACAACTAATGAAACAACAGAAAATGGAACATCTAATGAAATAACACCAACAGATTCAGAAGGAATTATAACAGCAACAACAACAACAACAACAATTGAAGAAGTAAAGAAAACTACGACAGTAGAAGGTGAAAATGAAACATTAGCAACACCAGTAGATGAACCTACACCAACAGAAGGTAATCCAGATGGTATGGACACATCAGAGTAAGTTTTAGAATATATATATATATATATTGATGATTTTATTGGATTTTTGTTTTTAGAACGTCCTAATCTGTTCGTACTTGGATTTCACAGCTACATATACTGTTTTTTTTGTATCTGTGTATATCTCATCTTCTTTTTTTTCTCTTGTCGTTTGTTAAAATATGTTATACTATTTGTAAAGAAACGAAAAACAAAAAAAAACCAAAGAGTCTCTTATTCTTTTTTTTCTGTATGTATGTAGCTGTTCTCTATTGTCGTGTAAATGAAGTTTAACTTTGTCTTCTTTTCTTTTCTTTTTTTCTTTCTCTGTTTGCAAAAACAAAACAAAAACCAATGTGTGTTGATGTGACAAAGAAAAAGAGGATATGTATTCCAATATTGAATAAGCTTTATTGTTTACATTTAGTCGAGTGGAAATACTGAATTGTTTAAATAATTTGAAGAAGAAAAATCGACTGAGAAAACATTTAATTGTACTCGATGAGTTATAAATGAATAGTAGTAATAGTCATAGTCGAATGACTTATCAACATTAAAAGCATATTTTTTCTATCAATACGAGCATTTTTCGTGGTAATAATCGAAAGAAAACAATGTAATCATAACCATGAAAGTAATCGTTCAAGGCTCGCACAATGTAAATCAACAATGATACTCATGTTATTAGAAAGGGGTAAAATGGCTTGTATCAGAAGATTAAAAAATCAATATGAATGAAAGTTGACTAAATAAACTAATCTAATACTGAACATATTCAACTTTTTCAAGAGTAGCTATGGGAATATATGATGTACTTCTAAAGGATTTATTTCAGTACAAATATAATAAAAGTATATGTTTATAAAGTATTGTCTTGATCGTTGGGTATGTCTTAGTTTTGGATTCGAAAGGATTCAAGTTTACGGATATCTTTTTCTCGTTGAACGTTTCTGGTTCTCGAAGAGGGTACAACCAATCCACATGAAAATTTTGCCACAGATAGAGCACCAAAAACAAGGAGACGTATTTTTTGATGAAAAAAAAATTTTAAACAAGGTTTTCGCAGTCTTTTTTAAGAAATTCCGATTTTCTATAGGATCAAATCGGGCTTTCTTACGACTCCCGTTTAACTTTGTTTGATGGAGTCGAAAGCTTTTTCAGAAATGTTGCTTTTTCTTTTTTGATGAAAGAAATATATAAATGCTCGAATTCAAAACCAATGTGCTGGTGTTCAGGGCACCATAAACTCGGAGAGGAAGGTCAAAAATGACAGCAGTCAATTTCATAGCTGGAGAATACTTTCAAGTATTTGTGATCGGAATTTCAGCCTGATTCGAGAAAGTTAGAGAAGAGTCGTAAGTAGGTTCGATGAGGTCCTATGAAAAATCAGAGTTTCCTGAAAAACTGCGAAACCTTTGTTCAAAGTATTTTCCCGTGAATACATGTCTCCTTATTTTAGGTGCTTTATCTGTGGAAAAAGTTTTATGCAGATCGGTTGTATGCTTTTCAAGAATCAGAAATGTCCAAAAAGGCGGGATACTCTTAAACTAATATTCGAAATACATAAGAAATTCACTTGAAGGTTCTTCATTTTTTTTTTTCGTTTTACCCGAAATGAAAGCTTAAATTTATGTAAAATAGAACAAAACTAATCTTTAGTATAGTATCTGCATCTGGTTGTCAGTGTAAACACTATCAAAGAATTCATTCTGGATTCCATTCTGATAGGTTCTATTGAATGTCTAAGTTTAAAACATTCAATTTAACAAGCTCCACATGTTGCATATATACATAGCTCCGTTTTGTTTTCTGAACAATCCATCAAATATCACTTTTTTTATTTGAGATTATCGTGTGACACGTGAGATTTTGTCTATAGGTAGATGCGATAGCTCTGAAAGTTTCAACGAAAACAAACATGTCTTTCTCTCGAGATATTCAATTTCTAATAAAGCAACGCTTTGAATGTGTGAATGTAGGGTTCGAAGATAAGCATTCTCTTCATTAGTAGGTCAAGGACTGAAATTTTTTGATGATTTTCTTAGTCTCATCGAGATCCATTAATAACTATAATATAAATTCGAGCGATCACTAAGATTTGGATATAGTCCCTCGTAAGTGCTATATTATATTGTGATCAAGTTTGAGTGACGAAAGAAAAAGATTAGATTTTATAGAATCTCGTATTAAACATCATCATGAGAACTTAGCTAATGTAAACTTTTACTGAAGTAATACATATACAAATAAACAAAATTTAAACTTTAGAATAATGGTAATTTAGACCATAATACTTTTATCATCATATATATAGATCGAAGACATTTATGAGACAGAAAGAAGATTTTGATAAACTCAGCTGGTTTATTAGAAATCCAATAGCTTTTTTCTTTTCGTTATCTTTTCAGTATAGATTCGGTAAACTATGGATCTTCGAAAGTTTAATATCATCCATACTAGTTTTGTAATAAAGAAAAATGGATTCAGATACGTTTTTATGTGCTTTATTTGGTATTCCATGTTGCTTGATGGAAATATATATTTCAAAGACAAAGTACTTATCATCAACATCATCAAAAACTTCATCAAAAGATCGTCGAACATTTATTTTTATTTGGTTATTTATAATATGTTCACTATTATTTTCCATACGTTGTGCTCGTTTAGGTTATGGATCAAAAATAATTGATAATAAATCTTTTATATATTATTTATGGATTTTATTTAATATTAGTTTATATCTAATGGGTATTTTATTACGAAAACAATCAATAGAACAATTAGGCAAATGGTTTACGACTGTTATTCGAATAGATGAAAATCAACAAATAATTGACTTTGGATGGTATGAAAAAATGCGACATCCATCCTATGCAGGTATATTATTGTATTTTCTTGCTTTGGCTTTATTTTTAAATAATTGGTTAAGTTTATTTATTATAATGATACCAATTTCTTTAGTTTTTTTTTATCGAATTCATATTGAAGAACAAGAATTAAAAAAACATTTTGGCATAAAATATGAAGAATATAGACAAAAAGTACCATATATTATTATTCCAAAAGTATTTTAATTATTTTTAGAAAAATTTTAAATTTTTTTATAATTCATAGTTTTAAGATATTTTTTTATAATTTATTGTATTTGAGAAGAATACATGGAGATTATTTTCATGAAAAAAAGAATAAAATTGAAGCAATATTTATTGTTAATATATAAAGATTATTTTCTTTGAGTACTTCAAATACAAGATCGAATTGTTATTAATGATCTTATACAAACGATTCTTTGAGCGACATACATCACATCCAATATTAATATAATTGGTCTTCATTCCACTAATTCATGTTTATCTAAATAGCACTATGGTAGCAACAGATCAATGAGTATTTAATTAAGAAAAAGTTGAAAATAAACACATACGCCGAATGTTTATTATCCGTTAGATAGGAAAATAATCAATTTTGTTTTAATAAAAATTAATAAAACTATCATATTTATGATACACTTACAAAAATTTATTCAACTAGAAAATCATTGATTATCACAAGATTACAACACAAGAAGCTTTGAAGAAAGAAATAAAAAGATCATGCGAAAAATTGATGTCAGTGATGTTTGTCATGTGATCGGTTCTTTTCTTCAAAGAGTTCGTACAGTTGAACAACATAATGGGAATCATATTTTTGATGGAAATTTATGATTTTTATATTATTTTATTTCAATTACTTTTGAAAAGTAAATGATAAGATCATGAAGAGTTTTGTTTAAAATAAGAAGAAAACTATTTTTTAACCTTTCTCTCAGAATAATAGGAAATTTCATCGTCATACACTGCTTCACTTTTAGCCTTATGATAAAATCATCAAACTAACGTGATAGGATTTCTCATTACGATTCTTGTAGAGAATTTCACGGCGCATCTTTCATAAAACAAAAGTTAAGATTATATAATTTATCTGTATTGATATATTTTGCTAAATACTAAATGTTACAATCATTATGCATCACCAGATATATTTTCGATTGTAATAATAAAACGTTCTTGGTTTATACGGTGCAGGCTTTTATTTGTAGAATAATAACGTAAACATAATCGTTACAAAGAGTAAAAAGTTAAAATGACGCGTGAGAGAAAAAAAGACAAATGTATGTCACGCTTGAGCAGATCAGTAATCGAAATTTTGTACGATAGAAATACACACGAATCAAATCAAATCAAATCAAACTACCAGTAACATGCTGTTATTAAGTATTTTATTATTAGCAGCATCTATAATCGGTCAAAAAGGTCAGTTCTCTTTTTTATTTTTTAATGAAAAAATTCTCAATCTAAAATTTCTTTAGTTGAAAATACTTCTCCAGCTACTTATACAAATTATCAAGAAACATCAACAGATAATTGTACAGGAAGTACATCTATTTGTACACAAGAACTTCCATTTAATGTTAGTAATCCACCTGATGTATGGCTTGATGCAAGACTTACAGTACCAACAATTGAATTACGTGTAGATAATATTCAAGCTCGTTTAAATCTTGATACTCGAGTTGCATCACTCATTAATCTTACTGCTGGTGTTTCAGTGGGTATTTCAACTGTTCAATTAAAGATTCGTGGTAAGAGGAAAGACAAAGAAAAGTCAATTTTTTTTCATAAACTTGTTTCTTGTATAATATAGGCGTTAATGCTCATGTTCAATTGGCTGTAAAATTAGATAAAATCGTTTATATTGTCAATCGAACACTTGAATCAATCGATCTTAATCCTCTTCTAGCAAGAACAATCACAGGTGTTCAAAATACATTGAACAGACTTCTTTAAATGTAAAAATTTTGTTTTTTTGTTTTTCTTGGTTTTTTTTCCTTCATTAATACAATAAAACAGCAATAGATCACGCATGATCATCCAAGCATAATAATTATAGGTATTAATAAAAATACATATAAACATACACTCTTTTCTACTCTACTTTATCTCATCAATTAAGATGAAAATATCATTGAGGACAAAATCATTTATATCGATAAAAGTTTCTTGTTTATATTCATATTACAAAAATATATGCCTTTAATCAAGCATTATAATGTTTAGTCTCTAGTTAATTTGAAAATTATTATTTCTATTTCTAATTTAATATTAATAAATACAAGTAATTCAAAATGTCCGAATGATAACAATTCGGTTTGTACTACTTTACCTCATAATATTAGTAATTCACCTGATATTTGACTTAAGGTGTCTGATTTAAGTGTTGATGAAATTTCATTAGTTACAGAAAATCTTAAAGCACATGTAAACATTTCAGCTAGTGTTGCTAATTTAGTTTCTCTTAATATTGAATGTTGATATATCTATTGATAAAGTTAATTGAACTATTTTAGATAAAATTAATAAATAAAATAATTTTTGATTGTATTTATTTTCTATGTAAGTATTAAAATTCAAGTTCAATTAGCTGTATATCTTGATAATATTGCTAAAATTCTTACACGAACAAGTTAACACATATAAATATTCAATGGGTACAATAGAGATCTAAAATATTTTTTTCTTGTTTCGCTAGGTTATTTTTGGGCCTCTTCATTCTATATTCTCTTCTCCCTTCGAAAATATATCTAACAAGCTGCGCCATGCATATGCATCAGGTAACATTAAATTAATTTCATCTTTTAATTAGAAACTATTGAGCATATTTCGTCGTCGGGAGCAGACGAAAGGACATACTTGTTATTGTTAAAAATAACATCATCGTTCATGCATGCCGCTTCAAGGGTCACGAAAACGAGAAAATATCCCAACAACTATCGCATTAACAAAAATTCACTGCTAATTTTAGCTTGTATGATTCGCGCCTAGTCTCGCTTCCATTATCTCGGACACAGTGAAAAAAGTCTACAAATTATTCTCATAATCTGGCTTTGACTTTCGACGAACGAAATGTATTATTGAAAATCAAAGAAAATGTTTACCATTTTGGAGACTCGCTTTTCTTACATATGTTTCAGGGGCTATCGAGCGATGTTCTGCTCTAGAAATTACTACGTCACAAAGAATGGACTTTTCATGTATATTGGCGAGTTAGATTTTTTTAATTCATGCGCAATACTTTCTATAGGATAAACTAAAAGGTTTGCCAATGTGATTTACTCTTATCTATCCCAAATATTTGATATTAAAAAGAGTAAGCCACATGTGTCCCTCTTTCATTTCTTCGTTCTACAGAATCCATTGTGTACATGATTGATAAGATATGCATGTACAGTCGAAGACAATTGAAATTATACCCTTTGACTTTTTTGTTTTTTTATTACTATACGTTTTTTTATCTATCAACCTACTATATACAGAGAGAAAGTCCAGAACTTGCTGCATCATTTGGTATAGTTACTCTGAACATTAAATGAAGGTTAAAATCTAAAAAGTATATTAGAAGAAAAAGGACATTTTTTTCCTTTTTGCAAAACTGGGTATCCATAATGTTGTACTATTTTTTATTTACCACATATTTCGATTTCGATAAATGATAAAATCTTGAATTGTTTTTTCAAAAGACGCGCTATGAAAAACTCTACAAAAGCTGTATGATTGAATTTCTTTTTACTTGTTCTGATAATTTTTTAATACTCAAAATGAACAGCTTATGGTGGCAGTATTACTTCCCATTATGTAGAAAATATTCCAAGAATTTTTTCGATTCGCTATAGGATTTGGTCTATACAAATTTTTCAGAGCTTTTGACGACACATGTTTTAAGAGCAAATTCAATATTTCATCATTTTCTGAAGTCGAGATATATGCAGAACAAAAAGTCTTTCAGCATTTTCAGTATGATCGGAAGTGACACAGCTATAAAAGTTGTTCATTTTGAGTATAAGAAAAGCCATCAAAATAGGTAAAAAGAAATTCAATCATACAGCTTTTGCAGAAATTTTCACGGCGCATCTTTTGAAAAAAAAATCAAGGTTTTATCATTTATCTTAGCTGATATCCACGAAATAAAAAATGTTGCAGCATTATGAACACCACGTAAATTTTGAAAAAATGTCCTTTTTCTTCCAATACACTTTTTAGATTTTAAACTGCATTTGATGTTCAAAATAAATATACCAAAATATGCAGCAAGTTCTTGACTTTCTCTCTATATATAGTAGGTTGATAGATAAAAATGTATAGGAATAAAAAAACAAAAAAATTAAAGGATATAATTTCAATTGTCCTCGGTTGTATAAATCATTTTATTATTGTTGGATTCTGAATCTGCTAAAAATAATCGAATAAAATAATTAAAATATCGAATGAAGAAGTTTAGATCAGTAGTATTGTTTCACCTAGTCAAATATCTCAATAGCTGGAATATCCCGCCTAATCCTGATAACCATCGCCCCTCATACGTATACACACAATATCTGCATGCATAGCTCAATGTTCTACTGTCTGTGTATCTCTATATTATACATACTCTGCAAATCTCAATGAGAATCTCTATTGAAATTTTTTATTTACATGCTAGATTTTGAATGTCATTCAAAGATATCAATCAATGATTAAAAAATTATCGATAGTGAATGCTAGACATAAGTAATAAATCAGGATGAATATTACCATAGTAAGAAAAAACAATCAGTTCAACATCATTTCTTTTATTACATGCACAGCCTCAACGAAGAATAATGCAAATTAGTATTTATGCATTATTTTGCTCTCCATCTACATTGTAACGAACAGTGTCTTGAGATATGACTTATTTCGCTCCATTTCTACACACTAGCTCAGAAAAGATGTCTTAAGCATTCTTAATATGTTCTGTTGTAGCTTGCGTACAACTTATTCAGGAAAGAATGAATCCTTTCGTTATTTATTTATCTTTTTTCTATATTATATTGCAGCATAGGAAGAGAGTGCAAAACCAACGAAAGTATGTACGAACTCAAATCAATTTATTCAAAATTTATAATGAAAACTAATTAAATCTAGATAAAAATTGCACTAAATTGTTTGATAATCTCGTGAAGTAAAATGGAAGGAAGAATAAGCAAGTTTTCAAAAAGATAAAAAGAAATTATCGAAATTTCTGTAATATGCATAAGTTGAAAACTTATAAAGCAATGTAAAGCAACCACTTTTAGAAGGTGCAGAATTTCAGAAATTTCAATAATTAGGGAATTTGGGGAATAATGAAAATTTCAAGAAATCTGAATATGACTGAACTTCTACAGATTATTAAAGCAATAAAACAGTCTTTTATATTGTAAGAAAAAGAAAGCTTTTTTTGATTATGAAAAATTCACTTGTACTATTTTTTCCACCTCAAACCATGAGATAACGAGAATACAAACAAAGATAAAAACTTGTAAATAAAAACAATGCTTATCTTTTCACCATCTAACCTTCAATATACGCTTACTTATTATAAAAGAGATGGTAATATTATGCCAAGGAGTACATTATTCTGTCTTGTCAAGAGTAATTGAGTTCGTATCAGACAAGGAATGTCCTTTAGTACTACACCCCTCATTCTTTCTCGTTTTAGTTACACATAATATTTTTCTATATTCTTTTCTCTTCCTCCTTTTCTCCCTCTCTTTCTCCTCTCTTCCTGTTTTCTTCTTTTTCCTCTTTCTTCTTTTAATATCTCTCTGCATCGTTCTTCTCTGAAGTTTGTTTCTGGTTGGAGTAGGCTTTAGAACTAATAGAGATGAAATTGTGCCGAATCGAGAGATACATTGCACGGAAGTGGTGTGTTTACGAATAAATCTATTGGGTGTATTGTTTGCTGTCATTTGAACGTACGTGTAATTGTCAGTAGCAGAGTGTTGCTGGTTTTATTCTCTGAACTCATTATTCAATTAATCGTTACAATTTGGTATAATCCAGATTTTCACTCTTATCTTATATCTCTCGATATCGAGCACATTTTTCCTTACAAATATTGTATTGATTCATTTAATTCATTCACAGTATCGTGAAAGTATTGTTTTTTGAGAACGAAAAACTTAGAGGAACTGCATATTCGAACAGATTTTGACGCCAACCAACTATTTTGCTTTGCTTTCTGAAATGCATATCAGAGACTGTAATCCAGATAGAGGGCAGACGCCAAAAAGCCTAGTTTCTCGGTTGACATTTTCATGTAACGTAACAAACTCATTCTAGACAGCAGACTACTAATTATAACAAATGTTGTTTTTCACTATTAAAAAACACGTTATTTTGTATGTGGAGAGTTTCATATAGTTATTCTCCAAGAGAACAATGAGACTTTTCTTCAATTTTTTTCTCTTTTCCAGATTTTACTGTTCAAGATGTCTCGCAATGCTCTCGTTACTGGTGCTGCTCAAGGAATTGGACGTGCCATTGCTCTCCGTCTTGCTAGAGATGGTCTCAATGTTGCTGTCAATGATATCAAAGCAAACTCATCAGGTCTCAACAAGGTTCAACAAGAAATCGAAAAAATGGGTCGAAAATCCGTTGCTATCACTGCTGATGTTTCTATTGATAAAGAGGTCGAAACAATGATGAAGAACGCTGCAAAACAACTTGGCAGCTTAGATGTAGGCACCTCTTTGTTCTCGGTTCTTTCATCTATTTACTAGCTAATAAAATAGGTTGCAATCGCTAATGCAGGAATTGTTCAAGTGAAATCGATTGTTGATATTACTACAGAAGATTGGGATAAGATATTTGCAACAAACGCGCGGGGTGTGTTTCTTTGCTACAAAGAGGCTGCTAAAGTCATGATTGCGCAAGGTACTGGAGGCAAAATCATCGGTGCCTGCAGTATGGCCGGACACACATCAGCTCCAATGGCAAGTCATTATTGTGCCAGTAAATGGGCTGTGCGCGGTCTTACGCAAGCTGCTGCCATGGAATTGGCTAAACACAAGATTACAGTTAATGCTTACTGTCCAGGTATGTTTCATACAATTTTTTTCTGAATACAAATCTAATTATCAAAATAGGAATTGTCGAAACTTCGATGTACCATATCAGTAGTGAAGAAATGGCAAAAACCGAAGGAAAGCAAAAGGAAGATATCATTAAACAGTACCTAAGCATGATAACTCTTGGCCGTACAAGTCAGCCGGAAGATGTTGCAAACTTTGTGTCATACTTGGCTAGCAAAGACTCTGATTACATGACAGGACAAAGCGTTCTGATTGATGGAGGCACCAGGTTTTCTTAATTTCAAGTGATGTCAGTTTCCAGAAAGAACTTTATTCATATATGTTCTGTATGAGAAATTTTCATCATCGAAGCTTAATAAAGAGAGAAAGTGGAAGCAAATTGATCAACAATTGTGAATTACAGAGAGAATTATCGTAAACTATACAAAATATCCTTGAATGACAAAAATTGATCTTACTTTTTTCAGATGCAAGTGCATCTCTTCAGTAAGGAACGACTTTCTATGTATTCTTTCATTCTTTTATGAATATTTCAAGGGACATCATCAAGTAACATAAGAAGACTGTGGGTGTAGGTGTGGGTGTCGGTGTGGACGTAGATTGAAATGAGATAAAACCACACCCACACCCAATCGTCTGGGCTTGACTAATAGAATCTGGTTTTTTTTCTCGATTATATTAGCAGCAGATATTAGACTTTGAACTGATTTTGAATATTTAAATCATAGTCATGTAAAATCGACCTTTTCTAATGTTTTCAGTTAACTATACTATGATAATACTATCTTGATCAATAACAGAATTCAATGAAACAGACTCTTCTTATAAATACTTATTAGTGTATGTATCACGAAATTTAGTAGTAACAGTGTTCTATTCGTTATCCAAACCAGAAGCTTGTTGCTCATTGATGTCGCAGTCAATATCATTTTTATCTGTCCATCAACTCTCTCTAATTCATCTGAAATTTGACTTATAAGTTATGTTGATGTTATAAAAAGAAAAGAATGTAGAAATGCATATTTGTAAATTTTTCTTACATTTTCAAAAAGATTTTTAAAAGAAAAACTCAAACAATTCAGATGAGAATCAATCAGTATTGTTAATGATGAACATAAGAAGAAATCAAAACAAATCTATTTGATAAAACCAAAGACTAGAGAATAATAGATGATAATGTTAGAAAGTTGAAAAAGGATATCTATAATGTTGTTGCTATTCTGACTTCCATGTGAATTCACAATGAAATTTTTCTCTAATAAATTTATTGATAATTTCTAGTATAAATATTAAACATAAACAAAAGATCGGAGATTAGATAAGAAGAATAATCCAAAACAACAAGTATTAATGTAATACTAAATGAAAAACTGTCTAGTGAGTCCACATGGATTCCATGATAACATCGAAGAGTTAATGATAAGATTATTACATTTATATTGATTCGATATAAACAGAAACGATAAATATTTTAGATTTAATCTAATAAAAATAATATAAAACATAAATTTGTTTATTATGTACCATTGAAAATTGATACTATTTAAATTTGAATAGAATCGATTGAATGACAATAGTTTAACAAGATCTTTTCTATCAATATCATTTAAAATTTATCAATGATTAATCAGATTTATATCATGAAAATAAAAGAAAAAACGAATCAAATAAAGGTTTTTATATTAACTTTATCATATACATAAAAATTTACTTTCCATTCTAATTTTTATTTGAATACTACTGCTATAAATATAATGACTTAGGCCATTGATAGTGATGTAACTTTCTAGACATGCGTACAATTCTGCAACATGTTCGATACATAATGTCGCTCTTTTTCTAACCCCAAGACGCAAAAAACATACTCTACTTTTTTGTATTATTTTTCATATTCCACTGTAGAAAATTGAGTATAACACAACACTTTTAAGATTAAACATAACTCCGTCTCAAATAAAATCTCATTGATAAATTTCGACAAAATAAAGATGTTATCATCGTTTATAGTGCATACTCTATATTAAAAAAGAAGAAGAAAAAATCAATTTAATTAAATTTTCGAAGAACTTCGAATGCAATCTGTTTATCAAGAGTTTGTCTTCGTATTACATCACTACGCCAGTGAATACCCGAATATATTATTCGACTATTTAAATTTTCTCTTTCAGCTTCTGTCAATGAAACATAACTTCGAGTTAGTGGTGATCGAACTCGGTCAGTGTTGGAATCTTTTTATTTTTTCATTGTATTCATCAGATTGAAATTGAAATGAAATATTATTTTTTATTGTAAAATTGACGAAGGGCTTCAAAAGTTGCCGTTTCCAATATTGCATGACCTAAGATATAGACTGGAAAGGAAGGAGTAAAATTCTCAACGATATTATCAGAAAATGCTTCTGATGGTATCTATGCCGAATCACGATGATACATGTTTGGTGCATTGTGAATGCCGACAATTGGACGCTAGAAATATTAATATTTTACATTCATTGAGGCTATGACAGCATCACCCATCGCATAATTAACCTATACAAATAGACGAGCATTGTTTTTTTAATGAATTCTTTTCTTGGATAGCGACGATTTGAATAATTTGATTGTACAGACGTGGAGATGTGCCTAGTTTAGGTTCTTCATCATAAACCCATGGAATGTCGATACGAGTTCGATCTTCAGTACGTTGTACGCTTGTCTTTGATCTAAGTAATTTCACCTCATTTAAATCAACCGCAAAGATCGAAGAATTCAACTAATTTGCACGAGATGGTAGCGAGAGACCAATATTCTCTGGTTGGAACTGTGACCCAGATTCTAGGAAAAATGATTTAACTTTGTCCCAACGAGCAACTATAAAGTCTTGATTAGAACGAGTTGGATTCATCTGATAGTTGTCAGGCAGCGTCAAAGACATAGGGTACTCATTTGCTGCACTACCATCGACATGATCCTTTCAACAAGCATTGTTCTCTGATCTTAAGAAAAATCAATACGATGCTGGCTTCCAATCAACTATACAGAATAGACTTAATCATTTGATTTAATTCAAGTTTTGAATCGACCATGTACGACAGTAATTTCTTTATTGATTAGATATTTTCAATTTTGCTTATGAAATAAAAGATTTCGTCATTAAGAATCAATTGATTTTAATTAGAGACAAACACATGTTTTTATATGACGTTAAAATAAACATACAAATACATACGACATTATTTGAGAAGTTAAAATTGATATTACAAAAAAAAAAGAAAAAGTGGACGGAATTTCAAAGAAAAACTCATCGAAAAATGTTTATAATCATTCAAGAAAATCATATTGATCGTAGACAACTGTATAACGAGGTATACTCATGCCTACAAAACCTGTTCGTTTAGCACGATCAACTTCAGTTGGCGGCATAAAAATAGGTGGAATTGATGGTGCAGGTGCAAACGTAAATTCACTAATCAATAAGAAAAGAAAAAAAAATTAATATTTAATTTGATATTGTTTTAAATAATACATACGTTGTATCGATTTGTTTCGACTTCCTCTTTTCAAGTACACGTTGTTTTCTTATTTTATAATCATATTCTTTAGCTAATGTTTGTGGTAATGGATAACGTTTTTCATTTTCATAAAAAATACTTGATTGCGGACGTTCATGTGGATTTTTTAATGAAAATGTTACTTTACTATTAGAAATACTTGCATTAGTTGATGGAGGAGGTAATGTAAGTGGATCTGGAAGATAAAAATTTTGAAATAAATATATTTATATATATATAGTTTATTACATTGTTTTACCTGTATTACCGAATAATTCTTCTTCAACAATACTTTTTTTATTTACAGTTCGATAAACTGATCTTCGTCTATCAATAAAATTTTAATCTGAATAAATTCTTTTTTATTCTTTTACCTTCGTGTAAAATCCGACGCTAAACGTATATTATCGATTGTCGTAAATATTCCATAATTAGGTGGAGTTCGAAAATAAACACGTCCTTTTAAAGTTCCATCATTATCACCATCTTGATTCGCTAAATCAATTCCAAGCCACATACCACGTCGTCCTACGATTGGACCTTTATAAAGAACTGTTCCATAAACAATTTTATCATTGTAAAAGACTTCAACATGTTGACCAATAACAATACTTTCATAAGTAAGCATATTTTTTATCTAGAAAGCAAAAAAACAAGAAAGAACAAGATTGCAAAATTTGATTATTGATTTTAAATCTATTCAGTCTGTTTTACGACCAAGTAAAATAAATGTTCCAAAATTAATTTTCATTTGTTCATTTTCATTTTCTGTTTTCATTGCTTTAAACAAACTACATAATGAAAAATATTAAGAAATTTTTGTTTTTGAAATTATTTATCTTACTCTCTACGTAAATCAAGAATAATATTTTTATCTGGATATTTTTGCATATAATGAACATATCCTGACCATGTTGAAATATAAGCTAGAAAACGATCAAGATTCCATTCATATTTTATTTTAACACTTTCATCTCTAATCAAAATTTATTTTAATATTTTCCAAAAAAGAAAAAATAATAATAATATAAATGTTTGTTTTTATCTTACCGAATTTTTTCTTCAAAAGGTAAAATAATATCAGCATATTTACTATCAATTTGATGTCGATCTGGTGGAAAATAGGGTAATAATTTCTTGTAAAACTAAACAAATACATTTTGTCTTTTTTTTTTGTGAATAAATTCTTTAAATATACATTTTGAAAAATTTCATTGAGTTGTGAAGAATGTTCACCATCAATTTTAGGTAATTCATAACCATAGATAGCTAATACACCCATTTGTTTAAGAGTTCGATTAGCTTCAGAATAAAATTGTTTTAAATCAAACCAATGTGCTGCCTATACGCATCATCAAAGAAATAGATTATAAAAAAAGAAAATAACTAACCTGTGCAGCAGTAATTAAACAAAGTGATTTGTTTGCATGTGGTATAGCATTCTTTATATTGACTCTTAATGAAATATGAATGATAACAAGAAAAAAAAAGCAGAAATCAAAATATATTAATTTTACTTGTATTCAATATTTGATATCTTATTTTTTGTTTTTGCTTCTTTTATTTGATTTTCACTTACATCATAACCTAAAATGATATTCTTTTCTTTTCATAATAAAACTATCAAGAAAATAAATTACCATAAACTTTTTGAAAATAAGGTGATAAAAGTTCAGTACTTTGTCCACTACCACAACCAATGTCAGCTGCATAATCATATATATCTTTATACTGAAAAGAAAGATAAACAAAAAAAAAGAAAAGAATAACTATTTTATAATATTAGAATTGAATTTGAAAAAATTACACCTTCATGGCAAGAAAACTAATGATTTTTTCCATTAATGCTGGTGGATATGTCGGTCGAGTTAATGCATAACGAGCTGCATGTTGAGCACCTTCGAAAAAACGTTTCGACATATTGGTTTATCTAGAAATAAAATACAAATCTAATAATCATCTTTCTTTTTAGAAGTTTAATCTTTATATATTATCCATTAGTTTTAATCTAAAACTTGATTATATCAGGAATATATTCTTATAATGAAATTAATCTTCGATAAATTTCGAATTTTATCCATTGTTTCTGGTGAACATATTCTTCATCTTCTTTTCGAATTAAACATCAATCGAGATCATTAGCAATTGAAAATTTTCATTCTATAATCATTATTCCATATGACACCACGTTCAATAATACGAGCTAAAAAATTCACTTTGAGTGTCCTTGAGATTTTCGTGTAAGTACAACAATGTCATTGAGTTTACTAATGATTATTTTAGATGAGTTATGTGTTACTATTAGATGACTTCATAACAAAACAATATAAGATTCTTCTAAAATAGATAAATTGATATTTGAAATATGCTATGAATAAAAATAATTGTACCTTTATTTTGATCTTGAGCTGTACGTGCAAATATACGACCAATACGAAATTTTTGTTTTTGATTTTGAACATAATTCGGGTAAAATATTACTAAATGAAAACACTAATTTACATAATATTCTTTCTATTTATTTAAATTCTATATTTTCTTTTCTAACAAGAGCATATCTCCGTTTTTCAAGTTGCTTTTGAACAGAAAATCATTGCGTTATAAGCTATCGATTATATTGATTAAGCGATCTAGAAGGGTCTACCAGCAGCTGAACATGATGATAACTTACGGTTCATTAATTTTCTCCTCAAAATCAAATTGACAGTTGGGAAAGTTTGCTCGTAAACTTAAAAGTTATTCGCCGTATTGTCGAAGTAACAGTAAGTTCTATGTTACTATAAACATTTCTGAATAATTTTGGTATCCAACAAATAAACAATTATCAATTAAAGTAGTACCAGTTTTTGTAATAGTTTTATGATAGTCTATGTACGATATGTGAACATTATAAAGAAAAAGTATATGTTGATCTGATCGTACTAATAAATAAACATTTTTGATTTACATTTCGAACATTTGATTTGATTCAATCTCCTAAGAGAATAATAATGAGTCTATGGATTATATAATTAAAAGTATCTAATTTATGCGATTATTTCACTATTAAAATGAGGAATAAGACATTTATTCTTCTGAGAACATCCTCTCATTCACTAGTATCTTAGAAAAAGGTTGTCACCGTAGCTCCTTTGAGGCTAAAATGTGAACCTCACATGTGTTCGTTAGCCTTATGTAAAGAGAAACTTCTTTGGCAGACTGTGCTTTTGTTTTCAAGAATAATCAATCGTCAGAGAGACGATCTGTCTTATTTATTTTTGCATTTTGAACAGGATTCTTTACTAAGTTTTACTGGTACTCTATTTCTTTTTCTATTTATCTTGCTGCATGCTAAATAAGCCTATTGTACATATCCATTATGTCTACCGCACGTCTCAACACACTATTATATATCTCGCTAAATTCAGAAACACTGATATTATTGATTATTTCACAAAGTTCTAACTTGATTAGGTCACACTTTTTTTGTGTTGATCATATGAGAACTGTGGCAAATCAATGCGTAACTACCCATCATCCTTGACATCTTGGATATAAATTTTTATCTCCATAATAGAACTTTCACAGACATATACCGACCATTGACATTTTGAGAAAGGCTTTGAAATATTCTAGAACAGTCTAAGTCTTTTTGTTAATATCATTCAATGTTTTTTTTTTCGTTGATAAGGAACTCCGAGAAAGTATCTAATGTCTATTTGTCCTTGGTTGCTAGAGAAAACATACTCATTGGGCTCTGATCTTTAACTTTCGGTTGCTATATGAGAGGAAACCACAAAATCTCTACTTAACACTTACGTTCGCTATATTTTTCTTCGAAAAAACATAATGTAAGTTCCTTAAAAATATTTAAATATATTTACCTCGATATCATAAACCATCAGGACTTTATTTAGCAAACTATTGATCTTGAAACGACCATCTGAAGAAAAGTAGTCAATCGACATCTATCACAGAATACTCGCTTGAAATAAGATGAACCCTGAAAATAATATTGTTAAAGTGGAAATGATCGTGATTTTTTGTCCAGTTATTTCATCCCATATAATAAATGCTTCGAGATGATTTGGACATGATAAAAATATGACTAAATAACGTTGGTTTGATGAAAAGTCAATATAATTTATATCATAATGAGCAAAACTAAAAAACAAAAGAATAAATTAAATCTCAAAAACTCATTATTGATGCGATTTTTCGAGAGTTCAACACTTCTTTGAAATTGACGATTTAGCAAAAACTAAGACGAACTTTTCTTAAATATTAAAAATTTATTTATTCATTGGATAAAGCAATTTCATAAAATGCTGTTAGCGCAATCAATGTGAGACTAAAATATGAAATACAATACACGTGCTGTTGCTCATCGCAGAAAGATAGTTTTTATTTTGAAATACATTTCTTCACCATCAATTTATTTAATCTTCCAGAAATGCAATAAGCAAGTAGTTAAGATATTATAACAAGACATTATTGATATACGATTTGTGATCGTACATCAACAATGTCTGTCACAGCTTCTGATGCAAAGGAGAGGGTGTTGCTAAGGTATCTTTCATAGTCTTCAATGTTTCTATGGGTATGCCTGTTATGGTGTGCGATGAAAGAGAGACGTTGCTAAGGATGCCTGTTATACCTGTGGAGGGGGGGGGGGCGGGGGAAGGCGGTCGATATTTTTAACCTTAAACTTCAACATTCCTTGTATTTCGCAAAATTAATTAAAATTTGTTAAAGATATCAAATTCAAATACATGAGAATCTTTATAATAAGGTTCTTTATAAGATTCCTAAATGATTCATAAAAATTGTATTCTAATTGACTTAATAATGCAGGAGATAAGTTTAATCTTTTGTTTCAAAAACGAACATATTTATGCCTGTATAAAATAATCACAGAAAACTGAATGCCGCATGGACCCTTCTAAAAAATTATCAAAAGTAAAACAGTTGTTTTTTTTCGACGATCGAGATCCAACATACGAATCAATAAAAACAAATTAGGTGAAAGCAATTCTTTCAAGACAAATTGATTGAGTTAAAAATTCATTTTAATACCTAACGCGAGGCAATCGTTATTAATAGTTGAATTTATTTTCATACCGTGGTAGTTGGTGAAATTCTTTGACTCCATTGCTATACAGAAAAAAAATCAAGTATATAATGAAAACAAAAAAAAAAAAATCAGAATATTTCTTAATTTACATTTCAATCTTCTATGATGATGAGTTGCAATAAAGCATTAGCAATATATTGTTGTTGGTGTTAGATCACTCAATTGAACAGCAAATTGATCGATTGTATATGCTTCAATTAATTAAGAAATTAAATTCTCCTATTGAAAAATTTAGACATATTTCAAAATAAAATAAGATTAATAGATTATGATGTCTATAGTTTTAAATGGAATTTGAATTCATGGAAATAATAATTAGATATCATAGAAATTTTTTGAAAACATTTTTTCTTATATCCATAAAAAAAATCAGACATTAAACGGACAATAATAAACTAAAAGATTATAATATAATAAACAATTATTTAACTCAAGTTCAAAAAAAGAACAAAATTTCATTTCTTGCATTGATTGATGATGACTAACCTATAAGTTTGTCCTGTATGTTTGTAAGTGGAGAGATGGTCGCTATCGAAAGTATAAGACACATAATAGATGCCGCTATTACACTTAGTAAAATAGTATTTCATTCTAATTTTGATAGAAGCTAAGTGTTTCCATGTTCGTCATAAAAGATGAAAAACATAAGTTTGGAATAGATGATTTCTAATTTTTTTTTAAAGGAAAAACTTTATTAGTAAGTAGCATAAGAAATATTTATTAATTTATATACTGTTTCTTATTAACATTTGCAAAAATAGTACTCCGATTATCAATAAGTATTTTCATATAGATAATAATTTGTCAATCATATCATGTTCACAATGCTTTTCATATCAAGCATCTATCGTAGAAATAAATCTAATTAAGCTTGGATTTATTAAAAGCACATGCAAATGAAGTATCAGCTTGTTTTTCAAAAAAAAAGAATTAAATTCCACGAAATTTATTTTTATCAATATAGAACAAAATGAAAACATTGATGGTATTTAGAAAGTAGCGCTTGTTTCATTATTATTCTGTTCAATTTCAGGTTCTTGTTTTTGAAATTTCATAGCAGCTACTACTTCTTTCTTGTCAATTTTTTCTGGTTTGTCAGTTTTTACATCAATTTGAACATTTTCATTTGATTCTGATGGAGCTATATAAAATAACAAAAAACAAACAAGTTAATAATAAATATTACATTCCTATAGGCACAAACTTGGAATTTTATCTATTTTAGATTCTACATCAATCATAACTGGAACATTTTGAACAGCATCATCAATACGATCTAATAGTTCATCAAGACATTGAATATTTTCAATATTAAGATGAATTTGATCCACTTCAGGTGAAGATGTATCATTTGAAGCTGGTTGTTTTTCAGTTGGTTGTTTTTCAGCTGGTTGATTTTCAGTTGGTTGTTTTTCAGTTGGTTGATTTTCAGTTGGTTTTTCCTTTGTTGACGAATCTTTTTGTGTATTAGTAGCGGCTGGAGATACTGTAGCAGACGATGAATCCTTAGATTTTTGAACAGTAGCAGTATTTGATTGTTTAGGTGCACCTTCAAGTAGAACTTTTCGATGACCGGGTTGGTTATTGATTGCAGCTAAAATATCTTTTAATTGATGTACATTGTCATATACAATACGAATTGGTTCTTCTTCCTCTGCAGCCTTCATTTCAGGTTTTTTCTTGGTATCAGTGGCAGTCGAATCCGAGACATTTTGTCCTTCTTTTTTATCAGAGACATTTTGTTCTTCCTTTTTATCAGAAACTTTTTTGTTTTTGCCTTCAGTCATAACTATTTTTGCCTTTTCCATAGCTTCATCTATTCGTTCAAGTAAATCATCGACAGTTTGCACACCTGAAATATAACAAAATGGGAAAAATAATAAGATTAAAATAAGCAATAAATCTTCGAACCATCAAACAAAATATGAACTTTGTCATCTGGATTTTCTTCTGCTGATGGTTTATTAGATGTGTCAGCATCATTCGAAGCACTAGTTGGTTTGTTAGCTGACTGTTTCGAATCATTATTCATTGATGGATCCGCAGATTTTGTATTCTTGTCTTCGTTGCTAGCTGGTTCTAAAAAAAACATCTTCAAAATAGATTAATCATACAAGTAACGTACTAGAAGAAGTTTCAGCAGCTTTCTGATTACCACCAGGTGTACCAGAAACTTTACTAGCCGAACTACTACCAGTTGCTTCTAAAAGAGAGATTTTGTGATTGAAACTAATCAATTAAATGTCATACGTGAAGAAGGAGCAGCAACATCACCATCTTTCTTTTCACCAGATGGTTTAGAATCACCACCCGACGGTGGTTCTGTAGTTTTATTAGCCGAACTACTACCAGTTGTTTCTAAAAGAGAGATTTTGTGATTGAAACTAATCAATTAAATGTCATACGTGAGGAAGGAGCAGCAACATCACCATCTTTCTTTTCACCAGATGATTTAGAATCACCACCCGATGGTGGTTCTGTAGTTTTACTAGCCGAACTACTACCAGTTGTTTCTAAAAGAGAGATTTTGTGATTGAAACTAATCAATTAAATGTCATACGTGAAGAAGGAGCAGCAATATCACCATCTTTCTTTTCACCAGAAGGTTTAGAGTCACCATCTGATGGTGGTTCTGTAGCTTTACCAGCTGGATCAGAATTAGCTGATTCTAAAAAAACAATGTTTTTCTACAGATTGATCAGATAAGAATCATACTCGATGATGAAGATGCAGCTGCAGAATCTTCTTTCTTGCCAGATTGAGATGGTAAACCAGGCGGTTCTTAAAAAAAAAAAGATTTATCGGTATAGATTAAAAGATTGAATGGCTCACTTGAAGAAGACGGAGCAGCAGCATTACCTTCTTTATCATCAGACGGAGGTTCTAGAAATAAAAATAATTTTAAAGAAACGTAATTCAACTGTCGAAAGTTTACTGCTGGAGGAGGCAGATGATGCTGTGTCTTTCTTGGTGTCTTTAAAAAAAATGAATATTTTTTCGTTAAGAATTTTTTTCTAATCATTTAGTTACCTGAAGAAGATGAAGATGGTGGTGGTGGTGGTTGTGATGTGTCTTCTTCTTTTTCATCATCAGATTCTTTCTTACTAATTTTTGACGATGTTTTTAATTTAGTACTTCCTTTTTTATCACCTTTATCTTTTTTTGAATCATCACTATGAGTTAAGTTATGTACTTTGTCTCCAATTTTATGAACCGCTCTAGATAAAATATTTTCGTTGTCTTTTTCATCATGTTTTCCATGTTTTTCATCATTCTTTCCATGTTTTTCATCATGTTTTCCATTTTTTTCATCATGTTTTCCATTTTTTGATGATGCATCTGTAGTTGTCTTGTTTTTATCTGTCTTCGGAGATTTTTTATTTAGATCCATATTGTAGCTTGTGATCGTAGTTGAGCGTTAACGAGAATTATTCGTTTAGAAGAGAAATATGATCGTTTTCTTTTTATTTACAATTAAAAGGCATATGATGTAGACGTCAGATGGGTGTCTTTTTATATATAAATAAGACGAAATATCGTGTGCGTCATTCGGTATGCATCATCGATCACATTATTACTTTGGTCGTATCACTCAATGTGTATTGATAAGTAAACGTGTGAAGGTTAGTTGAGTGCACAGAGAGAATATTAGTGATAAAAGAGCGTTAAATTTCGTATGATTCACCATAACTTGATGCATGTGATTGTTAATATCGGAAAATGTGTATGCAATGGTGAGTTTGTATGTCGTATGATGAAATATTATTTTAACTTATTAGATATTTCTTGATGAGATTTTGTAGTGGATATTTAAGAGACAGCCCATGAAAGAACCAAGTATCACCCCAGTATACGGGACACTGACCAAAATTTATTTTTCATTTTTTATATGTATTTGAAGGGCTATCAATTAAAATCATCAAACCAAAATATTCAGTCTATTTGAATATACTATAGTAAAGTTCGCCTAGATCAACTTTTTAGCACAGCCTATCTACTATTCAGAAAAATAGTGATAAATTGTTTCATAAAAGTCTACTAGAATTATACTTCAACAAATTAGAGAATTTTTTCATGTAATATATCAAAAGGATAGAATATGAAAAGTTTAACAAAATGACCTATATCAAAAATATTGTATCTCATTTATTTACTAAGGTCATATAGCCCAATATGAGTAAGAAACATGACAATTTACGAAGACTTATATTTAATTAAGAAATAAAATAATTTAAATGAGTAATAATGAAATTTAGCAATAATTATATGGAATGAACAATAATTATATAGAATGAGCAATAATCTATTTAAATTAAAAGTAAATTTTATATAAAAAAGGTTTTATAGTGTGACTTTACCATTAGAATGAATAGCAATCAAATTCTGGATTGTTCCTTGAGTTTAAAAGGTTATTATTTTATATATACATGGCTATGCAGCAGCCACCTGTTTGGCATGCTAGATACAATAAGAATAGCTATATGACGATGTTCATCCTACGCTTAGCTTTTTTATCTTATAAAAACTGATATCTAACATTGATAGTAACCTATTTATTATTTCCAGATTATAAGCAATGGATTCGGTATGTGTAGTTAAATTTGGTGGAAGTGAAGTAAGTTTTGTTCCACCAAGCTGCATACACTCAGCAAAAAATATGAAAATGAAAATAAATGTTGATTATTTATTTGTTGATAAAAATGATAGACATCGACGTCTTCGAGGTAAACTCCTGTTTAAAGGTAAGATTATATAAAATCATATATTTACTTGTATATTATATCATATTCTTCGTGACGACTATTAATAGAAACATTCGAGGAATGTGAAGAATATTGTGGGGGTGATACTTCTTTAACAGTTGATAAGTCAACATGGTTGCCTACTATTGTCTCCGAATCCAATGCCAATAACAAAGTAATGAGATGTACAATATTTGAACAAAAAAAGCGAAAAAATGAATCAAAAGAACCTGAGTTTACTGGAAAGCAAATGAAAACAAATGCGTCAATTGCGATTGTTAAGAAATCAACTCAAATTGATAAAACAACACAAAACAATCAACAAAATGCATTTGATAATCAGAAACGACAACCTAACGAAAATAATACCAATGATGAACCTGAATCATCCGTTTCAACTACGAAATCTTCAATCGTTGTAGACCTTTCTAATAACTATTCCTTTGACAATAATATGTCGTCGAAATGTTCCGCTGATTTGAATCAATCTCAACAACGAACAAAATTAACAGGAGTTGATCGAAAAGAAAATGACACTGTTTCTAATGATAATATAGAATCGTATGATGAATTAATTTTACCTCATCATATTCAACTTGAATTAAAGAGTTATAGAAAACGAGTTCTTGATCTGGAAAATCAATTGAAAGAATTGAAACATACATCCATTCGTAAGTTATTTTTTGTTAATTAATTTGGTTCAGTAAAGATATTTTTACTAATTTTAGCACTTCCAACAACTGAAAAAAGTGATTATTTGCGCCGTGTGTCGGCTGTTGTTGATATGCATAGTGAATTAACAAAAACAAGAGCAATTAATGTGAGTTAATTTTAATACGATATTGGCATTTCTTATTGTCAATTTCTCATTTTTCGATTTAGTATGCACAACTGTTAGGTCTTACTAATTTTGAATTATTAGAAGCAACTGGTAATGGACGATTACCATGGAGAAGAATTGTTATCAATTTAATACAAGCTTGTTTCAAGAATATAGATTTGCAATATGAAAATTATACATCACTTCGAACTCGTAATAAAGATTTGATTGATACTATTTCAGGTGAAAATCATAAGCGAAAATTTTGTTTTTAATATCTACTAGTATAGATAACTTTTATTTGATATCAATGTAATATTAGTAGAAGAGCACTTATTTTATGTATATATGAAAGCTTTTTATACATTATCTCATCTATTTTAGCTTACGTCAAAACTGTTTGTCCTACTGATGTGTTCACCCCTACAGAATTTTCAAATTGTATTACTGGTAAATGTCATCATATGAAAAGTGATAACAAGAAAAAAGCCAATAAACTCGCTTCCCGTTAAATGTTTCAACAACAACATGATTATCTTATGGTCGTTACTAACAATAAAATATTACATTTGTGATGTAATCAGAAACAATTTTTTTTTATTGTGCTAGGGAATGTAACACTCGGAAGTGCTTACATGATAATGGAAAAAGAAAATTGAGAACTTTAAGCCAAAAGCAGCATCATTAGTGCAAAGCGTTTCACTGTTTGCTATCCATATACTTGTGACGAATATTAGATCATGCTTGTAAGGATATTAAAGGGTACATAAAAGAGGTTAAAGAGAGAAAAGAGAGAAGAAAAAAAAATATATGAAGAAGGAAAAAAGAAAGGAAAGGAAAGAATATGGGAAAGTGAAGAAACAGAGCAGTAGAGAAAAAAAAAGATTAAGACATTGCATGTGCTCGTTCTTTGTATTAATTCGTTTCAACAAAAAACAACTATCTTAAAAGAAATGACTCGTGTCGATCTAACGATTGACGTACATGACGCGTACAAAAAAAATGACCGAGGTGATCGTTTTTTCTTTTGTAGAATTCATCCCAAACGAAGATATCATTATAGAAAAGTGAGGATCCAAGGTCAGTCAAAAGCATTGTCCTCTATCTTATTTGAATATATTTTTTAACATTGAACTCCAAAGGATATTCTGAAGTAATAGTATAAAGGTTATCTGCAGATACGAAGGGATAGCGATACACTAGCCGAAGACCTACACGAAATTTTTGTTGCAATATTTGTTGCTATGTTTCTGGAAACAGAGGATAAAAGGGAAATAACCATGCAAAATGTAGAAGGGTAAATGCAAAAAAGCATTGACGAAGCACTTCAGACGACATACTTCGTCCGGCTTTTAACCATCTTAGTTTACCTAAGGATTTCTGGATATTGCCAATGCATTTTTCGACTGTGGGTCTCAAGGATAGTTTATCAGTCCAAGTGAATCCCAAATACTTAAATTCTTTAACTAATTCAATTTTTTCTCCATTCATTGTTATATTTACTACTGGTCTTGTCACTTGTGAATAAAATACCTGCGCTACTGTTTTCGATATATTTATTGGTTGTTCCCATTTTTTTGAATACACATATACTTGATCACAAATTCCCGTACCTTCTTTTTCAAGATGTTGGACCATCGGATTTAATTTCTTTATAATAGGTGGTGTAATAGGAATACCAAGATCATCTGCGAAAAGATGACCTGAATAAGCCCCTAGACAGTTTATTAGATCGCAGTGGAACACAATAAACAAGTATGGACTGAGACTACTACGTTGAGGAAGTCCTATATGTATATCGAATATTTTCGATGTTTTGTCGCCAAAAGCTATATACGCTCTTCTACCTTTTAACCAGCTAACGATTATTTTCAGTAGGTCTAGCGACATACCCAAATTCCACAATTTAATGAAGAGGGCGGCATGCCAGACACGATCGTATGCCTTCTGATAGTCGACATAGACAGCAAGTGTTGGTAGATTAGCTGCCATATTATTTTTCACTTCCTGATAGATCGATAGTACTCGAGTGGGAGGGAGATATTTTGGACGGAATCCTGATTGTTCTATAGATACTAAATGATTACTTTCACACCAATGTCTACTTCTTTGAAGCAGCACTTTTTCAAAAAGTTTTGAATGTGTTGCTAACAAGGAAATTGGACGTGTTTGATCACATTTCGAAACTCCTGATTTCAGTTTGTTTAGGGTTATTATCTTTGCTAGTTTCCATTCCTCAGGATATCTACCTTCACTCAACCATACATTGAAACATTTTGCCAGGCAGTCAATATAACCCAGAGGAAGTTTTTTAATCATGAAATTCGAAACCAAATCAAAACCTGTCGACTTTTTCGATTTCAACGTCGTTTTTAATCGATGGATCTCAGCCATACTAGTTTCTTTCACTCGTTTATTAGTGATCAATAACTTATTTAATAATTCGTTATATTCAGATTATCTGTTAATGAGTAGCTGCCTAATTCGACTTATAATATAAATGCAGAAATATAACCACATTATTCATAGGAATAGATTTAGTTCTAGTCATAGTTGTATAGATATAAATAGATACCCATGTTATTAGTTATACAGATATACATAGATACAAGAATATACTCAGAAAACATTTGTATATTCAAACCTTCATGCTGCAGCCATTTAATTATCTCAACATCCCGACGATATACATTAAATTAATTATGGTTATTATAACTTCTTCTAAAAATCACTCTTGTCAATAGGCCATAATATGATGCTAAAATTCAAGTTAATTGATGCTCTTCTTTTTCTCGACCTTCTTCACAAGACATATAAACAGAAAACCAGATTCTCCTGAGCAAAAGAAACGGACATTATTTCTCCCTTTTACGAAAATGACAGGTTTATTTATATCTCCACATCTAAACTAAAATCTAAATCTATTCCTATGAATAACATGGGTATCTATGTATATCTATATAACTATATAACTATAACTAAAACTAAACCTATTCCTATGAATAACATGAATATCTATGTATATCTATATAACTATATAACTAGAACTAAAATTAAATCTATTCCTACGAATAACATGGGTATCTATGTATATCTATGTATATCTATATATCTATATAACTAGAACTAAATCTATTCCGATATATATCTATTTATTTTATAAGTCATATATGACTGTTGAGGGATGCATTTATATTATAATTCGAATTAGGCAACTCATGTCTTTCTCATATCAATGAGAAAATACGCATTTTTACTGACTCATTCGCAGAGCAAAAATTCAGGTCAGAAAAGAATGCTTTTTTTTTCTATGAACTCTGTATATATAAAGACAATGAGCATTCTTTTTCTTGTGAACACAACCGGCCAATAGGCTGTAAGTGTCAGATTATTTTCAAGTAACGGATGTTGTATGAACTTGCATGACATATATTAATGGATTCAAAACGAGCAGATGATAATAATATGTAATTCAAGCATTTATTTCATCTGTCACCATCTTTATAATTCTTCTTAACAGCAGCAATTTTATCTTTGTATAATAGAAAACATGAATGCAACTGAGGATAATGTTGACGATGTGAATCAACTTCTAAATGTTTCCCAAATTATTTAGTTAGATTAGTATCTTTTGATTTTAAAAAATGACAGCAGGTATACTGCCAAACATCCATCATGATAAATTTGTAAATTGTCACATTTCTTACCCATGTTGGACTATATAACACCAGTGAATAGATGATATACAATATTTTTGAGATAGCTCGTTTTGTTAAGCTTTTCACGTTCGATCTTTTGGTATATTACATGAGAAAATTCTCTAATTTGTTGAAGTATAAACCTAGCAGACATTTATGGAACAATCTATCACTATTTTCTGGATAGTAGGTAGATAGGTATGTAGTGCTGAAAAGTTGATCTAGGCGAACTTTACTATAATACATTCAACTAAACTAAATATTTAGGTTTGATGATTTTAAGTGACAGCCTTTCGAATGCACTTAAAAAATGAAAAATTTAAATATTAACCCGTGCCCTGTATACCAGAACGATCCTTAGTCTTCTCATGGACTGTCTCTTAACAATCGTTAGTAGTGAATAAGTACAAATCTTACCGTTCGACTACTGTTCATGAATGTGAATGAAAAGAATGTTTGTAGTGAAGCAAAAGAGAGTGGGCAAAATATTTTTTCATTCTTCCTAGGTGACTAAAGAGAACAAAAATAAAACAACTCGAAAATCTTTTTCGTTCTTCTGTCAATACGAATAAACAATTAGTGAAACAGACATTATTACTACAATAAATGCAAGATTTTCTTAACTATTACAAAAAAAGATGTAATACATTTGTATTACGTCTTTTTGAGCGGATATGGCTTTTCAGCATATCCTAGTATTTAGTTGAGTTCTTGCTTCAAATGAATCAATGCGCAAGGTATAGTTATCGTAATGGCATGTTATTGCCTTTCTTTTACTCTTGTTTAACTCTTATTTCTATTGAAAACGAAATGTGATGGCGCAATAACACGTTGCTTGTAGATGAGTCATACACTTTTCTTACTATCGAGAAGAATACTACAGTTTCGGCTTTAGAATCTATCATTTCTTGTGAAATGAAAATATATAAATAATCAAAAAAAAAATTTATATAGTCAAGGCATTATTTATAAATGGAGAAAGTTTTATTGACCCTTTTGAACAGATCATTAGATCGAATATTGTAAAGTTTCTATTATGAATTCTATATTCGTAATGCTGAGGACATTGCTTGCAAGAAATCAATGTATTTACGACTCATATATATCTAAATAGATGATAGTAGAAAATAAAAACATAGGGTATATACTCGTATATTTTAATACTTTTGTGGTCAACATCAATGGAAGTGAAACGTAGAATTTGTCAAAGTTGGAATATCAACGGGAATTTCAAGACTATGAGTTGAAAGTATCAATCATTTGAAAAGAATCTAATGATAATTTGCATGATGCTCTAAATTGCGGTTTTATAACGGCATGCATCACACGAGTAAATATTTAAATGAACATCCGAATTTTTCCTACTGCTGTTGAGTCTTATAGACACTAGGTGGGATGAATGGCAGAAGGAGATTATTAAAAAGATCTTGAAACTACTTAGAGCATCCTACAAATAATGAAATTTTCAGATGTGCCCAAATACAGTTGGGATAAATCAGGTTTTACTCTAGCAAGTATTTGAACTAAAAGTCGCGATTATTGGCACTTGATCATTTTGTTTTTGACTCGTCTATTGGAATTTTTTTCAAATACTCTTAAAAAGGGAATTTCTTCTCTGACGGACTCCTTTCAAGACGATTTTGAAATTAATCCATTGAGTGACGATTGCGAACGACTCGTCCTATTGATGTATCCGAAGAATATCGACCAAATTTTCCGAATTCATCGAGCGTTTATGTCATTCTTGAATTGCAAAATTCTATCCAGGAAAAGCAATGAGAAACACTTCTGCTGAGAATATGTTCAATAAAAGATGTCTAATTACATCTGCAGTTCGTTATTGATCATCGACCGTTACGTTGCTTGGATGTCTTTTAAACCATCTGCCAAGGTTGCAAATATAAGTCAGTTAAGATTTGGGATACGAGGAAATATGCGACTGGAAGGGCGCCTATGATCAATATCGATTGTAAAACTAGCTCAGTTTTTGTTGATGAACATGGTCTCATACAGTCATTCGTGATTGAACACTTTTTAATTCCACACTTAGGTGAATCAGTTTCTTTTTCGTGCGAGAATTTTCTTCTCACAATGAATCATATATGACGACACTTTCATGTATGTGAATTATGTCACAAGCCATTGTTACTCACATATTGATCGGATGAAGTACAAAAGTTCTTACTGAGTCGTAGAACACCTAAAGAATAGTATTCAAGAGTAAACGAAGAAATTTATTAATACGTCTTAAATAATCCTTTATGAGGGAGCAGGTCTAATTTTGTCTAAATTATATTCCAGTCAATCAATGAGTTCGATCAATCAATAGCGGAATATTAACGGAAAAATGATACCGCACGGAAGTAGTATTTGGTCCAAGCGAATCAACAAGGCCAAAGAAAAATTTAGGCTTTGTCATGTCTTTCCTTTTCTTCCACAGCAGGTAAAATGTAAACTTGCTCCGTTTGGCTGGACAATTTATTAATTATGCTTTTTCGAGGTTTTTTCGTCCATTTGTTTCTATTCGTGAATATAGCAAGTTTTATTCCCAAGAAAACTGGTAAAGATCTTTACCAACCAAGTCATTTCAACAAATATGCAAAACATTTCCTTGAATATCGTTGTTTTTATTTAATACGTCTTGATTATTTATTTTCAAAAAATCTTTCGATCTTAGAAAGGAACACGTATACCACAAGTCCTTATAATAAATATATCTTATTTTGTACTCAATCAAATATATTGTTTTTCTGCGATGATCATAACAACAATAGTAATTAAGTGCGATGGTGACTTCGAATCATTGAATGAAGTACCTTCTGCAGAATGACCGTTATGATTTGTGTCATGTGACTGTATTGAATTGATCATCCGACAGATCTTTTCATGATCATGGAATTCGAGACGTTGTCATTAGTTGATAAAGATGCGATAGTACTTGTTGCATTTTGAATCATAGATAAGTAGATCGAACCCGGGCTCATTTCTGTGACATAGATGTTGAGAGCAGCACCTATTGGGGTTGTCCAAACAGCAATTATACAGAAAACTATGAACCAGAAAAGAAATTGTTCAAATCATGGCTGTATATGTTTGACTTACCCCATAGAAATGAACAAAATAGCTTGATAGCCAAGGTTTGTTGTGATATCATCGATTTGAACTCAAGATAAGACAATTTTAAATGAGGAAACGTCCTTTTAAAGGATGGAATCCCCCGCATATATTGGTGGGGATTCGATATAATTTATGATCATATAGTCATTTGAAAGAATAGACTCAAAAAAGGGACATCACCATGAATAGTAATACTTCAGTCATACATGTCAGAGTTAAGCCAACTGATATCATTGTTTATTACACGGAATTGCTTTACATCACTTTTGCTGAATATATTTTTGCAACCGAGTAATGACATAAACGGTCGATGAACCATTTCGTTCTTTCTCTTTCAAGGTTAGAACGTGCTTGATCAGCTCTTTTAATTTTTCTTTTTCGTCTTTTCCAG
>CAJNOL010001654.1:0-57693 GCA_905250125.1 Rotaria sordida
TTTGACTGGGTTTGGGTTCGACTTGGATTTGACTATATATACCTCCTGCAAAGGCTGTAGTTTTTCGGTAACAAAACTCGCCAAAACCGATCAAATCTTCGTGTTCATTGGACGCAGTTTCCTTCGCTCTATCCAATGATGGTGTAAGATTCCATGTAATCTTTCAAAAAGTGCCAAGGTTTGACAGATTTTTATGCAAATTCTTGCTTTTTATTCACGTTTTTGATAAAGTCGTGTCAAACCTTGGCACTTTTTGAAAGATTACATGGAATCTGACGCCATCATTGGATAGAGCGAAGAAAACTGCGTCTAATGGACACGAAGATTTGATCGGTTTTGGCGAGTTTTGTTGCTGAAAAACTACAGCCTTTGTAGGAGGTATATATAGTCAAATCCAAATCCAAATCTAGTCAAACTCTGTCAAATCCGGGATTTGGATTTGGTGCACCCCTACAAGCAAAAGAATAAAAAAAAATCAAAGAATCATTAAAAGATTAATTTTGAATTTCTTTGTCATTGGTTGTGCAGTGAAAATAAAAAAACAATAACTAGAAAGTATTCGACATATACTATGCCCAAGCAATAGAGTCCTGCATGGAGTCGATTTCGGAGTCGACTAAATTTTACACTAAAAATTTCACTTTAACATAGGAAATTTTTTAAATTGTAGGTTTTATTCTCTGATATTTACTGCATAAACTAATGTGTTTTGGAGGTTCCAACGACGTGTTATCAAAACCTATGGACACGAAAGAAAGTCGGAGTCAAGTTCAGCTCCGATTTTGTTCGATTTCGACTTTCTTTCATGTCCATAGGTTTTGATAACATTTCGTTACAATCTCCAAAATGCATCAGTTTATACAGTAAATATCAGAGAAGAAAACCTACAATTCAAAAAATTTCCTGTGTTAAAGCGAAATTTTAGCATAAAATTTAGTCGACTCCGATGACGACGAGAATTATTATACTTTTGGATGGTACTGAAAAATTTTTTGATTAATGGTATCATGTTTTTATGAGGATGATCTTTCGAATGTTACCGCCAAAAGGTGACCCTTTTTTTTGTGTCTTGAAATTCATTCTTAGTATATGTAGTGAGTGCTGTCTTTCGCGTTTTTTGTTTGTTAATATGGAAAATAAAGTTATTGCGGTATCAAATAGCAAAAGTTTATTAAAGATTGTTATAATTTCGACTCCAGTTTGACTCCAAAAAAAATTTCTAGTATATCCGACTTCGACTCCAACTCCGTCGGAGTTGAAATCGGGTTTTGGAGTTCCCCGCAGGTCTCTACTTACGAACTATACATATACGTGTGTATTTATTTTCCTTCCCTGTGTGTTATATGTGTATGTTTCTTTCGTTTTCATACTCTACATTTGTTTCTGGTCTCTCAGGATCAAACAAACATTGATATTGACCTTGATCATTTCTGTTTTTATTACGTAGTAATATTCTATTGCATATATTTATTATATGTGATGCTGATATAAGGTACGAAAAAAAAAGCTCTGAGAACTTTTTTAAGCAATATATTTTTGGAGTCATATAAGTAATTGCAACAAATAAATAGTCATTTTAAAGAGCATTTAAAAGTGTATTTATTGTGTAAAAATAAAGGTTCAAACTTAAAGAGTAAGAGGGAATCAATAAAGGAAGTTTGTTACATGCGTTTTCGATTCTCAAAAAACAACAATTGTTTAATGTTGAATAGTTAGAACTTTAAACAGATATCTTTCATCTTGTAGTCTAATAAGATTTTTTTGACGAGTTCTTATAAAAATTAGAAATTTATCACGTCAGTATCACTCGTTTTCTCTCGTGTCATTTCATTTACAAATGTGTGACAAATATAGATTATACACTATTCAAAAGAGAAGAAATTTTCCTATCAACTGATAAAAACATGTTTATCGAAAAGTTATCAAACGGATATAGAGATCACAATGTTGCACTGTTTTCTGAATCTCACGAATAATACGGATTCTTTTTAGGGTTATATACGAATCGAAAGAAAAGAAAAAGTTTTTATCGTTTGGTTAAAAAAAATTTTCTTTTAGTACCCTTTCATCAAAGAGAAATAGAGATGAACATTTTGTGGTGCCATTACTTTTGCACTATACATAATAAACAAAAACTTCCGAAAAACATTTAATGATATCTTCACATTTATATTTCTCTTATATTTTAAGTTAGAACCTTTATTTTTACTTAATAAGTACACTTTTAAGTGCTTTTCAAAATAACTATTTATTTGTTACAATTACTTAAATGACTGCAAAAATATATCGATTACAAAAGTTCTCAGAACTTTTTTCCTTATCTTGTATATATATATATATATTCGTGTGTGTAGTTAATGTTGTTCTTCTCTTCTATGATTATTTCACCATTGAAATAATCTTTATACATATAGTGTGAATCAGTTCTTGGATAGTGTCTATGTACATACAACACAAGTTTTCTGACGAGTTTTTCTATTTGTTGTTTAAGATACAAGACATAGAAAATGTTTAGCAGTAAGTTCAATTGATTAATAAGTCAATGTAGGACTATTCTATAACGACTTCATGTGTACCATGCATATCGGAAAAAATCCATTCGTAAAATCCTAATTTTTGTGTATTTAAGGACTTCTTTCCTCAGCCAAATTTCAAGGTCTTCAAAGAGTTCAACAAGAAAATAGTGATAAAAATCTCTTATGATTGATGAACGAAATTTGTTAATAAATGGAAGATCCATTTACTAATAAAATTTATGGAGTTCATCAATCACAAATGAGTTTTTTCATGAAACGTTTCTGTCAATCTGTCAAAATTACCTTAGTAAACGAGTCATTAACAAAAAAACACTCGGTCGATTTTTTTTACTTGTTCTTTCTTTTTTTTCTCGTTTCCTTTTAATATATTTTGTTTCTTCACGACCGTATTGTTCGATGGAGAAAAGCTCAATGAACACTTATTTTATTTGTGTGTGTTTAGTTGTATATAAAAAGAGAATGAGCATGTTTATATTGTTGAAATAGAACTTGTCATGAAGAGAGATTGAATGCAAATGAAAACTTCTTGATTAACATATATAAAACAACTTAACAGTACTTGACAACGTCATAGTCATGGCCAATAATATACTTCGAAAAGGGTAAACAGAATTTATATTTTTCTTTTTTTTGAAATTTTTATTTATTTTTTAAATCTAGAGATCGTACTGAATCAGTTATACCACCATCTACTGCACGTTCAACAACTACAGTAATTACTTTTAATCCTTCAAAAAAATCAAATAATACTGTATTTAAACCATGGACTTTAGCACAACTATGGATTGAAAATATTTCTAAAGAAACATCAATAAGAAAAAACTGGGAACATATGTATGGATGGATGGCTGATTATGATTCTAAAGTATTATTTTTATCGAAGAAAAAAAAAGAAGAAGATTAAATAAAAGAATATATTTAATTATTTAAGGGAAATTTTAATCCAAGCAAACGTACATTAGAAAATACTACACGTTTTTCTAATACGGTTTGTAAATGTTTTTTTTTTTTTTTGTTATTCAATTTTTTAATGAATTTTCTTTTTCTTCATCTTAAAGATTCCTAATTCTCGTGGTCGTGATTATGGTTGGCAATTACAAAATCCATTAGGAAAAGAAATAGAAAATTTACAGACACGTTATAATAATCAACATAAAAAACGTGTACGAACTGAAGTACTTGGTTATGATTGAAACAAAACAAATGCATTGTATTTCTTTATTTCTCTCTCTCTCTCTCTTTATACATATAATTGTAAAAAAAAAAAATCAAAGTTTTATTCCATATCGTAATTTAGCTGATCGAGATTTTGGATTTTCATCAAGTTCATTATCATCTGCTTCAATAATATGTTTTGTTTGTATATCATATCGTATTTGTTTTTCAGCTTGAGTATTTAATAATTTGTCATCAAAATTTAATGAAAATTCATCAGAATGTAAAACAATACCTTGAAAATGTCGTTTTATTATACGATCTTCTAATGAATGAAAACTAATACATAATAATATACCATCTGGTTTGAGTAGTCTGAAATAACATAGAATTATAAATAAATACATAATCCTCTTGTATGAATAACTGTCATATTGTTAAACAACTGATTTCAATTGACATCATTAATAAAAATTTATCTAACACGTGAAATTTTGTTTTTTGTTTTTATCCGTATATGTTAATTAATAGTATACATTTGTTTTCATTATTGTTCAAACAGATAAAAATATGTGTAATTCATGAGAGAATATCTCAAGAACGAAGATCCAGAAAGCCAAACTATTCAAAACTTTTCTATTGTTTACTAGTATTCATCAAATAAACATCGTTTCGGTCAAAAAGTGATTTGACACTTGGAGAGGTTTTCTCGTCAGTTCATTTCTCTCATTACTAATATAGAATATCAATAAACAAAAATGGCTTGGGAATAATGAACATATGAAGTAGTATAATCGAAAATAGATGTCTAATATGGTCTGACTTCATATTATGGCTACGAGTACATCTCGGTGAGACTAAGAAAAAAGTAAAAAGATTCGAATCTATGATCTACTGTTGAAGAGTTATGATTGTTTTAATGAAATTTTTACTGAGGAGAAGACCTTATTGAATATCTCGAGAAAGATATATTCGTTCTCATTGAAACTTTCAGAATTATCGAAGGACTATCAAACGTACCTATCAATTATAATTTCAGCTCGAAACTCTTTGTTTTTGATTTTTCGAAAATGCCTTATCCTTAGTAAAAATTTCATTAAAACAACCATAACTCTTCAACTGTAAGTCATGAGCCTGAATCATTTTAAGCTTTTCTTAGTTTCACCAAGACCTACTCATAGTCTTAATGCAAAGTCGAATAGTGTCTGATAGTGGAATATGTTTCTCCGTAAGTCAAACATGTAGTTGAACGATTGCTTTTATTCTCTTCAGAATTGTTTTATATGGTTTTGTAGAACGATTCTATTGTATCAAATCCAGTAAGAATTTGTATATTACTTACGTATAAGCTTGTTCAAGACCATTATAAAGTTCATTAAGTTCATCATTAACAACAATTCTTAATGCTTGAAATGTTTTTGTTGCTGGATGAATTGGACGATTTAGTTTATCAACATCTGATGCACTAGAATAAAAAAAAAAAAAGAAAACAAAAATGAATCTTATCAAATAAGAATTTGATGTTAATATGTAAACTTTTACCTTCCTCCTAGACCTATTTTAATTATACTAGCCAATTGTATTGTTGTTGAAATTGGACCAAATGTAGAACGCCATTGATAAATACATCGAGCAATTTTTCGATGACGTTGATCTTCACCATATAAACGAATAAGTCGACTTAATGTTGCTTCATCTAATTTATTGACAAGATCATAAGCAGTAATTGATTTTAATTTACTATTCATTCTCATATCTAATGGGCCTTCATGCCGAAAACTAAAACCACGTTTTGGATCATTTAATTGCATTGTACTAAAAATTTTAATATTTTTATTTTCTCTTTTTTGTTGTTTGTATTACCTTGTACCAGCATCTAATAGAATTCCATCAAAAAAATTTTCTTTATTTTTAAATATTTGTTTTAATTCACTAAATTGACCATGAAATGGAAATAATCGATTTCTATGTTTGAAAAAATGAATATTTTATTTAATTTTTTTTGTGAAAAGTTTAAAAAAAATTTTGTTTTCTTCACACGGATATTCTTTAGCCATTTCATAAGCTAATTCAATTGCATTTTGATCACGATCAAGAGCATAAACTATTGATTTTTCATTTCGATTTAAAAGACCTTTTGTATGACCACCTGCACCGAAGGTTAAATCCAAGAATATCTAATATTTATTTAAAAAATTATATCTTTTTAAATAAATTTTTCTTTTTAAGAGAAGGCCTACTTGTTTTTCATTACGACATAAAATTTTCAGAACATGGTCAAGTAAAACAGGTATATGAAGAGGTACTTTCATTATTATCTATGTTTTTTTTCTACTTAATTGCAAAAGTATGTTAAAGAGAAGTATTAAAAACAAATTTTAAGTAAACGTTACAAAGTTTTTTTTTTTTTGCTTCTTTTACGATTGTTATTTAAAGAAAAAGGAATTAAACATAAAACGTTTCGTTTTTTCAATTTTAATGCAACATATTAACGAATTTAATCTTATCGAATATGTAAGTAAAAAGAAAAAGAAAAAGAATAAAAATTTTTATTTCTATCTAGAATGAATGAAAATAATAAAGAAACTTTTATTACAACATTACCAAATGATAATCAAGTCAAATCATTTAGCTTAAATGATGATGATGATAATATGAATATTGATGTTAAATCATCAAATGATTCAGATGATGGATCAATAACAAATAATGAAATTTCAAATAAACAAGAACATCAAAATGCATCACTAATTTCAATAGCAAATGTTGAAAGTATAAATGATACTGAACATAACATGTAAGAGAGAAAGGCTTTATTTTCTTATAAAAAAAAAAAAATCAAAATATCGTTTTTATTTCTTTAATAGACTCATTGATGAACCATCATTATCAATAATTGATGATCAAACACAAATAACTATTCCAAAAGCAGTTTATGATTATGCTGCAGTAGTTCGACAGACATTGGAAACTCCTCGTCAAACTAAATTAGCTCATGATGTTGCAACTGTACTCGGTTCGAATGATCCACCACCAGGCTTTGGTTTTCTACATCCTCAATATTACTATCTTGAACAAACTCGTCCTACTCCATTAGAACCTCTTCCAGTTAGTATTTCGATTTGTTTTTTCATTATATTTTACTTGATTTCTATGTTAATGGTGAATGAATGAAGGATTAAGTAGTGCGAAAGAGAAATCAATTTGTATTCGAGTGTGTAGCACAAATTGTGACTATGCTCAACAACACTTTCTTTTTTTATACATACATAGATTTCAATAAAAGAAGAAAAAAAAAGGAGAAATTGTCATGTAGTGAAACAATGTCTTTTGTTTTTTACTTGTAATATTTTTTTTTTTTGTTTACATCAAATGAGTGAGAACTTTTTTGTTTCAAATATGTACATTTATATGTCTTGTTTAACTTAAATGGCCAGATATTTTCAAAAAATTTTTTTTTTCATCTTAGTTGTAGATCAGGTTATTTTGTAAGTTTAATTTAGTGAAATATGCTGATTAATTAATTGACTTTCTAATGACTATTGATTATATGTGATACTTTTTTCTGTATCAAAAAAAGAGAAATCGCAAGAATATCTTTATTTTGATTTGCTATTTTATAGGTTTGGCGAGGTTATAACGGACACGTTTATTTTTCACCAATTCAAGTACGTCAATTTGAAAATCAACGATTTATTTTACCGACAAATTCACTAAAATCGACCGAAATTCTAAGTGTTCCATCGATAAGAAAAATAGAAATCGAACAACGAAATACAATTTTATCAGACTCTAAGAATAGAAAAACTATTACAAACACAAATCATCATATCATAGAACGAAATTATAACGGACGTTCGTTAACAAAGAAAAACACACAAGTAGGAACAAATTCAAATGTCAAATCAATAATAAGTAGTAACGAATTAAGATATCCCACAACAGTAACATTTATTGATAAAGAAGATTATAAACAAGAATCAATCGAAATGTGGCAATCAGTTGTTACTTGCGCACATGTTCAAACAAAACCAATATCAAAACGAAGTCGACATGCTATGGAAGATTTACAAGCTTTACAACAAGAACAATCATTACAAGATCCAACAGGTTATAATCGACAAGTTTTACCAAATATTCGACCTGTAGCAAAATCAAAATTTGTCTATAAAGGTTTAGCATATAAAGAAAGTCAAAAATTACCAGGCATTGGAAATGGAAATGGTAATGATAATGATGGTAATGCATTACAAAAGCCATTAGTTTCTTATAATCTTGCTCAAGCTTATGCTCGATATGAAATAAATGCTGCACGTGCAAAACAAGGCATTCGACAACCACCTCCAACTGCAGCAACTGCTGCTGTTTTAAAAGATCAACATTCACCATTACAAACATCACTTGATTTACGTGAAATGAGAAAACGTATTGTAAGAGGTACAACTCTTGCCTGTCGACCTCCACAACAATCAGTTGCATGGACACCAGGTCGAGCTGATCATAGATCAACATTAGGTTCTGAGGTACTTGTACCTGTACGAAGTTTAAACACATTGAATAATGCACCACTATCACCTATATCTCCATCACATCATAAGGAACATATCACTTTACACACTACATCAAATCTTTCACAACATTCTAAAATGACTCCAATAGACAATAATTTAAATATTGTATTATTATAGACTGCATATCGTCGTCCATCAACATCAAAATCGTCTATTCCACAAAAACAAACAACGGTTATTGAAATGCCAATTTTAACTAAAAATATTAGTCAACCACGAAGTTCTTCACGTTTTACGACTGCATCAGAAATGATTGCTGCTGCATCATAATGAATAAATATATTTATATACAGACACAATCTAGTCATCAGTTCATTTCCAAAAAAAAAAAAAAAAAAAAAATAAGACAGAAATCAATCAAGCTAACACAATTGAGTTTAATCTTTTTTTTAGAAATAAACAAAAATAAAATTTATTTAGAGGGTTTCACATAAAACTCATCTGAATATTATTTACTAGCAAAACTGATTTTTACGGTTATAGGATAGAATATCTGAATGGTAATATCATCTAAAATCTATAAGACTTTCTAAAACAAAACAAAAACATATTAAGACATATACCGACACGAGAAGAAAAACAACTCGAAATCTTCAGACTCGAATAGTCGAAAAGACAGATATCGATTTTGATGAAAGTCATTCACTGCATGACACATAGCAAATTAAGATAAAAAACGACTGAATATCTAGTTGAAATGTATCATAATTTGTTCTTGCTAATTTTCTATTCCGTCAACAATTATTATCATTCACAAGGATTTAATTTACGCATAAAAAAAGGATATTACACAATACAAAAGTGCAGTAATCATATCTGTAAAAAGATTATTAAGAGTTTTGTTTTGTTTTGTTTTTTTTCTCTTATAATTTGATGTGCATTCAAATGGATGGATGATGTGTAGAAAAACAAAACTAACAACAACAACAACAACAACACACACATACAGAACAATTGCACACATTCAATATTTTGTAATTTATGACATATAGACAAGAAGAAGAGAAACAAAAGAACATTGGAAATCTATTAGATTTCCTTTTATAGAAGAAAAACAAATCTAATGAAAACAAAAAAAAAACAAAAGCACAGTCTATCATCATTAGAGAGATACACACAATCGTTTGTCTTTTATTCGATATTTCGATACAAGTGGACTGTTCGATACAAGTATAGAAATGTGCAAAAGATAAACGAATAGATAAATTTGCGTAGTAACAAAACTATTCAAGTTGTTAAGAATATTATTTTCATTGAATGAATTACGTACGAAGAAAAGAAAAACGAGTGTTCACTGTTGATATAAAAAAAGAAACAAGAAGAAGAAGAAGAAGAAAATAAGATGGAATTAAATGTAAGATATACATATAGAAAAACAAAAAAAAAACAGACAAAAGCAAAAAACAAACAAATCAAGAAGATATAGATATATGTACGGAAGTGAATAAGAATAGTATAGTAGAAAAAGAACTCGTTTATATATAAGGCATGTCGACAAGCTATTAATTTTGTTCTTGTGAATGTATCTGATAGGTTCGGAAACACTGGTTGTCATTACAGATAAATCATGTCTAAATATAGAACGACATATATTATTGTATATGTTTATAAATTGAATATTCGAAAAAAAAATTCCAAAAGAAAATAAATCGTAATAACAATAAAAAATGATTTCTAAATGTTGAATTTTATATAGGATGTGAAAATTTTGTCTATATTATGACATACATTATAGAATTACTAAACAGTGACATAGCGAGCTGATTGATTTTTTTCTTTTTATTACTGATGAGAGAAGCATCTGAACTGAAGTCTATCGTTTGAGCTCATATTAAGTTCACAAAGAGGTATGGATAAGCCTAGAAAAATCCTATAAGGATTTGTGTTCATGGTCGTCTGGAGCCGTGTTATAACCGTTTTATGGAATTTTCGGTCTGAAATATTGCTCATCAATAGATCTGATGACTTTGTGAATGTTTAGTCTTACTGAGATCTTCTTGTGAATCTAATATGAGTTCGAACAGCAAGCATCGGTTCGAGTAGTTCCCTTTTATGTTTTAATCAAAAAACAAAATGTATCATCAGATGTAACGTGTGAAAAATTCTACAAATTACAATAAAAATCTTATTTGATATATGCATTCAGTGTTTTCAAAATGGACAAAATTCTTTTTCTTATTTTATCTATTAAAAAAAAATCAAAATTTTTAACTTCATCCCTATTGTATATGATTATTAATATCATCCGATACATAATAATCCAAAATATTAAGATCAAGACTATTTGTTAGTCGTCTATGATTGCTAATAGCATGTATGAAATTCTTTTCACACTATGTCAATAATTCCTGATGTGTATATAACGTAATGTTGTCTTGTTGATAGATGAGGTTACCGTCAAGAAATCATTAACCTTCAGATTATACATGTGGAAGGACAACTTCAATATAATTTTCATATGATAAGATTTCATCAAGTTTAAGAAGACGGAAAATGATTATTATATATACTTAACTAAATGATAATTCTTTTTGGATATTTAACCTTTTGGTTTATGCCTTGCATATTCGTCTGCTTCCTGTTGACTTACGACATAAACACGTTTCAATGAAAAGTATTTTTCATCAGTAAATCGAGCTGTCTTCGATCAATGAGAATTGATCATTTGCGAAAAAAAAAATGATTTTATTCACAGTATCGAAAAATCGATTGCATAGATCATTTGTAGATCTTTTCACATGTTGCATCTTGTAGTATAATGTATACTAAAGAAAAATAGCAGCCAAGCATTTGGAATCATCGATTACTTTTCGTAATAATCATATTAATTAATATGAGATAGTATGATGATTTTTATATAATATTACATTTATAAGCATAGCTATTAAAATCTGAACTTCTATCTATTTCTCATTGCCATGGTAAATTCTTAACAATCATAAATGATTATATTTCACAAAGCGACACTCATTTATATTTTATTGATAAATCTCTTCATCATTCAAATAGCAGATAACAAATTGAATAACATTTAATTTTCTATTTAATAATCTCATCAGCAAAAATTACAATTGTATCATACGTACAATATATTTGTTAAATATACTATATAACAATAAAGTCATATATCATTCTTTTACAAACTTTATTCATATCTTGACAATGAGACTGACTTTTATCGTATTTTATTAAAACAAAATTGTACTGAAAACTTTTTTTTTTTTACAACCTCAAATAATATATCGATCTGATTTAAATTGACTATAATTTACCTCTCGGTAGCTTGGTTCAGCTTGTATCATAAATTCATCAAAACGCATATAAAGTGTTTCAAATGTAGGTCGATTATCTGGATTATCTTGCCAACAAGAATACATTATTTGATAATAATGTTCATGACATTCATGTGGCTAAAAAATGTGATCATTAAAAAATAAATACAAAAACAAAAAAAACAAAATCTTACTTTTGGCATTCGATAACCATTCAGTACTGTTTGTAATGCTTCATTATTTGACATTCCAGGATATGGATTTGAACCATGTGTAATTAATTCATATAGAAGAATACCAAAACTCCATACATCAGATTTCGTTGTATATTCTTTTTTTGTTGCTGCTTCTGGTGCTGTCCATTTAATAGGAAATTGTGATTCTCTATCGACCATTAAACGACCACCTTGAAGAATTTTTGCTAAACCAAAATCACCTATTTTTACAACATCTAATTCTCCAACAAGAATATTTCGAGCTTAAAAAGAACAAAAGAAAAATTTTTTTTTTTTTGTAATTTAAAATCAAAAATTTTACCAGCTAAATCACAATGAACATATCGTTTTTGTTCAAGATAAGCCATACCTTTGGCAATCTAAAATAAAATTTTTGATGGTTTTTTTTTTTTTTTTTATAAAAAAATTTCTATATTCTTTACTTGTGCAGCAAAATCAAGTATAGTTTTAAATTTTAAAGTTTTTCCTGGACCATCACGTAAATAATTTAATAAACAACCATGTGTCATATATTCAGTAACAATAAATATTGGTTCTTCTTGTGTACATACACCATATAAACGTACAATATTTTTATGTAAAAGATCTTTCATTATTTTTGCTTCATCAAGAAATTTATCAACATTACATAAACGATTTTTATTATCCATTTTCATACATTTTATTGCAACATCACGTTGTCCATATTTACCTTTATAAACTTCACCATAATTTCCACGACCAAGTAAGTCAGTACGTTGAAGTTGTGAACGATCTAATTCTAATAAACCATGTCGATCAGCTGGAACAGTTGGTTCTATTTTTCGACATGGACGTGTTAATAAACAACAAAGACCATCAGCATTTGCTTTACAAAAAGAAAAATATTTTTATATAAGAAAATAAGAAAATTTTTAATTCTTTACTTCGATAATGATCAACAAGATCTTGTAATGTTGGAAAAACACTTTTACTACTAATATAATATAATCCTTGATCAGTTCGACGTATACGATAATGTTTAACATGAAAATGTTTATCTTTACTTAAATCAAGAACAGATAATGATTCTTGACCTATAGAAGAAAAAGAAATATATATTAGAATTAAATTATCAAAAAAATATATTCTATGAAAATATACCTTGGTTAGTATCCGAAGGTCGAATCAAAAAAGTTCCTTTGCCATTATGTGGTTGCTCAAGAAATCGTTCAGCATCACGACGATTTGTTTCAGTAAAATACCATCTAAATATAATATATATATATTCATTAATCTTTGAAGTTTTTATAACTTACTCGCATGCTGTTAAATCATTTATTGCTGATATATAATTGGCTGGTACATAACCACTTAGTTTTGTTCGTAAATTTTTAGCTTGCCACCAATCATTAAAACTAAACAAAAATTTTAAATATGTATATCATAAAAAAAAAAGAAAAGTTACTTACGAATATCTATCAAGTATTTCTAATCTATCACCTTTACGAAAACTTAATTCACCAGTTGTTGATGTACCATTAAAATCATAATTAGCTACATAAATTAATTTATCTTGAAAATAAAAACAAAAAAAAAAAAAGAAAATCAATTAGTTTAATAAAGAAATAAATAATTTTACTTGAATTATAATTATTAGTTGTTTGTATTACAGGAGTTCCTCCATAACCATCTGTATATCGATGAGTCGTAGGTGTTTGTGGTTGATTTGGTCTTCGAGTTACATTTCCACTAGTTTTAGGTTTTATAGAACCATCTCGACGACTATCATCTGAATATGTATATGAATTATCACGTTGTTTTCGACGTGAACTACCATTACGATTTCCCATGAAAGAATAATATTCAATTTAAGATCGTAGATAAAAACTATTGTATGTCATAGATAGATGTATGAAAATGTTTCGTTTGGATTATCTGGAAAGTAAATAGACGAACAAATTAACTGACAATGTCAGATGTTGCTCTCTCTCGTTTTCTCTCTCTTTCTCTCTCTGTCTGTTTCTCGCACGATATATGTTCAATTAAACGAACGGATTATTTTAACCAATAAGATTTCTATGTCAACCTTTATGTTGTTTTTTTTTTTTTCTATTCGAAGATTTTCTAACAAAAAAAAAAAGAACATAAGTTGACATAAGATAAATTTTTTTTTTTTCGTTTATTTTAATATATGACGAATCGAATAACAACATGAATAAATTCTTACAATTAGTGACATCTATTATTTCTTTTATTCGTATTTCTTTTTTTTTTTTCGTTTAATCATTCCAACGATGACCACATTGTACACATTTATAAAATGTTGTCATAGGTTCATCAGCTGAACGTGTTTGCATTTGCATAAAATATGCTTGTGTATGAGCACATTTTGGACATGTTACTTCTGTTTTATCAACATTATCCATTGATGCTGCACCACCAAGAACATCATCAACTGCTTTTAAACTTGTATATTGTCGATCCGTTATTTTAGTTACAATATCACATATATATGGACATGTATTACATGCTAAACGATTACATCGATCACCTTGTTCTACAAATAGCATATTACCACAACGAGGACCTAAAGAAAAATATAGAATCATTGAATTATGAATGATACACAAAATTTTTCGTATGATAAAATGAACTCGATTTAGTTGTGGAGTAACCTTCCATTCTAAATGTCTGTTTCTTACTAGTGGATTTCTAACGTTTTATTATTTTTTCTTTGCTCACTAATTCCCAAAAAAAACTGCTTAACTCTCCCTTCTCCGAAAATTAGGTCAACTTTATCAAAAAATCTTCTAATTGGTCTCTTGAGTCATCAATTTCTACACCCACTCCTACCAATCTCAGAACACTTCTATTTAGTTATATCATTATTCGATATTTAATTTTAGTAAGAAACTAATATTGTTTAAGATTTTTCATATTCTATTGTCATTGAATCAATCAAACTAATTCAACGTCAAAGATTAGATAAACACAATATATATATATATAGAAAAAAAAAGAAAATTGTTTTTTTTTTGCAAAAGATAAAAATAATTTTTTATGACACATACAAATAATTGTTTTACTTACATGAGAACATTTCTAAAATGAGATTTGCTATTTAAGTATATCTATAGAGAGAAATCCAACAAGGATTTATTATTCCGAAGAAAGACAAAAAAAGAGACAACCTACATAAAAATTTTCTAATATTGGATTTGTTTCTGTTGTCGTTCTTATCAAGTATAACTAGCGAACATTTTTATTTGAAATGAAAATGATTAATGGATATATATATATATATCTTAGATAAAATGGATAATAATGAAATAAAGTATTCCAATTTTTGTTCAATATATCATTAAGTTTTCATATCAACTTACGATATTTTCTCGTCTTTAACGTGCTATCTATCACATCTCTCTTCAACACATACTAGATGACAAAAAATGTCAACCATGTCAGTTACTCTTCTAAAAATGCTATCGTCAGAATTTATGACTTGATTTACAGAATATTAACAATAGCTTTGTCTCTGTCATTATTATTATTATTTTTTTCTATAAATTAACATTATCATTAGACTTGTCAATGACTTTGTTCAATTATCTACTTCCTTTTAAATCTCTAGATGTTTTTTCTTTTCGTATTTTGTTCAATAAAAATAATCATTAACATTCTTTCTCTTCTATTGATTATTATTTTCTCTAGTGACATACAAAATAGAATAAAGAGGAAATCATCTATATTTAGAATACAATTGAACTTACAAAAAAACATTTATTTTTTCTTTTAAATCAGTTTGTTAAGACAAAAAACAAAAATCAATCTAAAAGAAAAATAATTGTAATAAATAATCATCAATATCAATGAATTGTATTGTAATTATTCAAGAATCAATGCATATGAATGTACATCAATATCTTGCCCATTTTTATGCACACGTTTACGTAATATTCCTTCAAATGTAAAACCACATTTTTCTACAACTCGCATTGATGCTTTATTCCAATGAAATATTTGTGCTTCAATTCGAACTAAATTTTTCCATTCATTTTTTCCTATTTCAATTACTTTTTTTATAACTTTAGGCATTAAACCACGATGCCAATATGGTTCACCTAACCAATATCCAATTTCTGTTCTCCTTTCATTTTTAACCGAACGATGTAAACCACATGCACCTATTAATTCATTATTAGCCTGTAAACGAATAGTAAAAAAACGTGTTGAATTTAATGATTCCGATTTGAGAAATTTAATAAAATCTTCACCATCATTTGTTGAATATGGATATGGTATTTTCAGTGTATTAGTATATATTGTTGGATTATTAAGATATTTAACAAATGAAGGAATATCTTCATTTGTTAATAGATTAGTTATATATATTTCATCATCAATTTCATAACGACTTGATGTCATTGTATTCTGAAAAAAAAACAGAACAAAAAAAAAGGAAAAAAACTCATTTATTTGCTCGATTAGATAAAAAATACAAAATGCGAGTTTATTTATATATGATAGAAGACATAAAAAGAAAAATAAGAATGATGAAATGTTAAGCAAGTACTTTTTTACGTATTTCTTCAGCTTTTTTTTCATCAATTAAATGAGATAAAATTTTTAAAGCAAATTCAATTGCTGTTGCTGGTCCTTGACTTGTGATTAAATGATGATTATTAATTTCACTATAAACAACAGGTGTATCCAGTTTAATTGATTTAAATTTATTTTTAAGTGTATTAACTGCTTCAGGATAACATGTTATATCATGTTTACGTGTATTTTCATCAGCATCATATAAATGTGTACTTAATGCTATAGGACCAGCACAAATAGCTGCAACTAATTTATTTGTTTTATAATGATCAACAAGAAGAGTACCCGCTTTTTTACACGATGCTATCTGTTCTGTACCTTTACTACCTAAATAATTAAAAATAAAAACACAACATTTTTTATGATTCTTGATTTTATATAGATGATACATACCTCCAGGTACAATAATAGCATCAAATTTTTGTCCTTGAACATCGTCTATATGTAAATCAGGTACTAGTTGAATATTATTAGCACATGTTATTGGTTTTTTATCATTTTTTTCAACACTACATAATTTTACATCGATACCACCTCGTCGTAACACATCGACCGTAGCCACTACTTCAATATCTTCGGAACCATTAGCCACGAATACTAAAGCTTTTTTGGTACCATTCCTAATAGAAAGATATATACATAAGTATCACATAACTCAACCTTTATCAAGTTGTTTCTTTTTTGTTTTTTTTTTAATACATAAGATTATTCGTTTTTGCACCACAAAAGATACATAGACACACATAAGCAGAAAAAAAAAGAAAGAAAGAAAGAAGAAAAAAAAGAAAGTACAAATTATCCTAGAGAAAAACATGTTGTTAATGTTTGAGATCATGCATATGCATAAATATAATTATTAATTTGTTGTTTTTTTTCCAATTTATTTCATATTAACTGTAGGAAGTGTTCGTCGTTTAGTTGCTGTTGGTCTTATATTAGTTGATGATGATATTGATGGATGAATATTTGAAGATGAAATTATACCACTTGTTGGTTGATGATACATAGGACGAGATGATACAACTTGTTGATTTTGTTGTTGTTGTCGTATAGCAGTTTTAGATGTTTTAACTAATTGATTAGTTTTTGTTTGTTGTGGTAAAGCAGTTGCTGAACGAAATTGTTGATGTTGATGAGCTGGCATAGGTATTTTATTATGTTGTAATGATCGTATATTATTTGTTGAATTTATTTGTGATTGTACAATAACATTTGATTTTCGTGTTGCATTTATCAATGATGTTGATTGTTGAGAAATTTTTGTTGCAAAATTTTGTGTTTGTGGTAAAGATATTTTTGTTTTTGGTTTTTGTTGTTGTTGTTGTTGATGATGATGATGATGATGATGATTATATGATGGAATAGATGGTATTGGACGATTATTATTAGTATTATTTGTAACTGGTTTTGTTGTTGATACTGATGATGATGATGATGAACGTGATGCATTTTTTTGTTGTTGTTTAATAAGTGTTTGAAAAGTTTTTTCAATTTCTTTTTCTTGTTCCATAGCTGATACAAAAACATTTTTTAATAATGTTGAATGTTCAGATTTTGATGTACGTCGTATAACTTGTTTTTTACAACGATCACATAATATATTTATTTGTTGATTTGTATTTATATGTTTCCACCAACGTATTGTAAAATCTGTACCACAATGATCACATATATATGGTTCATCAATATGTGCACGATCAGTAAAACGTTGTGGTAAACGTTGTCGATCAGTTTGTAATTCATATAAACATTGTACAACATCTTCAAGACCAATATATGGTTGAAATTCAAGACTAGTTGGATTTGGTATAAATAATATATCTCGTAATAATGGTTTTGGTGATGGAATATTTAATAAATCACGTTCAAGTTGTGTACGTAAAGCTTTTTTAGCTTGAGTTTTACGTTCTTCAAGTGAATAAATTGTTGATGATGAAGTTTTTGTTGGTAGAGGTGTTGGAATTTTTGTTGGTAATGGTGGATTTATTGAATTTGATGGTTTACGTGTAGCTGATGTTAATGATTGTTGAAGAGATGTACGTGATGATGAATTAGACAATGAAGTATTAGGTGTTGTAGGTTTAGTTGTTAGAATACGTGTTGCTGTAGGATGAAAACCATTTGTTGTTGTTGTTGTTGTTGTTGTTGTTGTTGCTGGTAATATATTGTTATTTGTTCGTGTTGCTAATTGTTGACATGAACGTAATTTTTTCAATATAACTAAATTAGCTTCTTCATTTCGTAATTCTTGTATTATTGAATGAAGTTTTAAACGTTTTAATGAACGTATATTAATATCATTAATTTGACTATTAGTTGATTCAGGTGATAAAGGTCGTTTATTCGACATAATAGGGTTCTTTTCTTTTTTTTTTATCTGAAATTCTTTTCGTTTTTGAATATTTATTTTTTAACAAAAAAAATAATTTGTTTGTTAGGGATTTTTTTTATTATTGTATGTATGTATTTGTTTATATGAAAACAAAAGTAATTATTAATAATACATACCATATATTGATTGAACGTATAGAAATTTGATTAATTGATTGTTTTAGTAAAATTTTTCCTATCATGATATATCTAGAAAAGGAAATAAAACGTTAAGAGTTACGATATTGAAGAAAATTATATATATATACGAATAGATTTCATCTTTTTCTTTTTTTTTTTAAAAAAAAAAAAGATAATATCGTAACCGCGTGACTGTACCTGTATTGTGAGCGTGTGTGCAGTACAGCAACAGTAGGAGAGCAAACAAGAAGGGTAAAACTTAATGGGGCCGCTACCAGTCAACTAAGGAGGGTAAGCAACCCTTCATCTCCTTCTATCATCCCTCAATACGGAATTTCGTTCTTTCTTTCCTCTCTCTCTCTTTCCGTCGTCATTGCCGCCGCCGCCGCCGCCTCGGTCAGACCCGAGTTTCTTGTTTACTGACGACCGAAGGTATTTGGCTCTACTACAGAAAGCAAGGAATAAGAAGAACAAAAAAAAAGGACATTATAATCATCTCACCATCATCAATGATTCAATTTGAACTTCATGAAAAACTCGAATTTCTCAACAACAAACGCATACACATACACACGCACACACAGACATACCTTATAGCGTTTAAAAAAAGAAAGTAGTTTTGCGATGATGGCAATAAAGAAGCCAACATTCACATACACCTACGCATACAGGCAAACACAGAAAAAGATCGACGTAGACAGAAGTCTAAATAGAGAATAGTCGAGTGAAGAAACAGAATACGATGACGAATGTAAAGGACCCGTTGAATATGCGAGCGACTCCGTGCAGAGAAATGTGATGATTTGTTTCCTCAAGCGTGCAAAAAAAAAAGAAAAAAAGAAGAAAGTAGACAGACCCAATATAGACTATGAACATCAATTGTACATATACATATGTATATGTCATTAAAAAAAAACGAAAAAAAAAAAAAAGAAAAAACTAACAATCTTGACAATGATTCCCATATTGTAACTAATTAGATTCGAATCTTTAATCTTATTTAAATGAGGGATAGAAATTCTCAATTAATATTCTTTCTATTGTTCATTAAAATAATCCTTCTTACTTTCTTGTTATTATTATCTTCTAATAAAACAAAAATCTTTGAGATATTTAAATATGGATATAATTCAGTTCATCAAATATCTATATAGATAACAATGAATAGATCATCTCATAACGATACTCTTCTTGATGGATACACAAAAGCGAACTACGATCATGTGCACTCTGAATTGGCTGGCTCGTTTACTTGCTTATACTCTCGCAAGATGGAAAATGGATGGTGATGGGAGGGGGAGAAGAACGCAAAAGAGAACATGCCGTGTCGAACGCCGACTACAAACGACGCCTGTTTCAACAAAACGATTGACCTCTTACTGTCGACAAGAAAAGAAAAGAAGAGAAGAAGAAACGCGAATATAATCATAGTCACTAGTCTGCTAAAATCTTTAGATCTCGAATAATTTATTATTTCATATAGATATACTTATCGTATATTAAATAGATATCATTGAACAATAATCGAAATTTATTGAAAAAAGAACACATGAAAAACCTAAAAAAAAACTCAAATCGAAAAATTGAATTTTTTTTTTTCGATTCGATTTTTTTTCATTAAAATAAAAAAACACAAGAGATAAATAACAACTTATCCGAAAAAAAAAATGTTAAATCCTTCGTACAGAGGGCGGAAGAACGAAGAAAGAAAGAGAAAAGAAAAAATGACGATTGGAAGATCATTGATCCAGTTGTCTGTACGATAAAAATCTACGAATAGACCAGTGGCGGCGCCTTGACATTGTAAGCAATAGAATACAAACAATAAGAACTTGATTTTGTAAACAAGTTTTCACAAAAATGTCAGAACCATCGTTTTCTAGTGCTCGTCGACAATCTTTATTTGCAAAATATAGACATTTTCTAGCAACACCATTCTTCTTTGGATTTTCAGCACATGTACTCTCACCAACATCGTTTCCTCGGTTTGATATTTTATCAACAAACTACATATATATATAAATATATTTCATTTTATTCCTATTAGCAGGCTTATCGGCTCTCGGTTTGATTTACCTTTAACCGATGCACTCTGGTTTGGATCTCATGCTGGTATTACTATGTATTTATATACTTCAAAACATTTACAAAGTACTAATCCATTTGAACGTTTATTATATAGGTAGGATAAATTAAATGAATAAGAACATTTTGTCAAATCCTCAAAAAAACAAATCGTTTTTGTTTTTGGTTTAGTATTTATGGTTCAACAATGTTTAATTTTGGTACAGTTTTAGTGATGACACTTATTCGATCAATTTTTCCTGATAAAGAAGCTCTTCGTTTAGGAATTGGTTTATCAATTAGTGGAGGTTTATTATGTATTGGACAACGATATATTCATTATATTGATGAAATTTTTGATGCAATACGATTTCGAACAATAAAATGATTGTCGAAAAAAAAAGGAAGACATTTATAAAATGCATGCTATTATATATCATATTCAATTAATCTCGATATTGTCAAGTCTTTACCCATCTTAATAGTCATTGGTATGAAATTTTTAAATATTGTCTTTATTTTATTTTATAATTTTCAAATGTTGAAAAAAAAATTTTTTACTTTTTTTTTTTTTTTTTTTTTGTTTTTATACAATAATTGAATCATTTGTATAGATAATTCCGTTACGTAGAATAGGAAAAGATTGATACGGTATTTCAATATCACTATCATCACCATGTGAAGTTGAAACTTTTTCATATAAATATGGTTCTTGATCATAATGAAGACGAAAAGGTGATACAGATGAATGAGGAAAATTTTGTGGAATCATAGAAGGTTTTTCTTCATTGATTGTTTGCATTATATGATTTTGATTAACATGATAAGCATGACTACTATCATAATCATCAGTTATATTTGATTGAAGATCTTGATTAATAATAGTTCTAATATTATTATTATTATTATTTTTTTGAAATAAATTTTTTTTTTGTTGTTGTTGTTGTTGTTGTATATTTATTTGACGAAGTTGTGGAAGTTGATGAAGATTATTTGGTAAAGATCGTTCACGCATAATAAAACGAGAATTATATGATTGTTTTAATTTTAATGTTGATCGACGTCGTTGTTGTTTAAGATACTCATGATATTTTCTTTGATTTTCATTTTCAATTGATTTATCATAAGTATTATTATTATTACTAAATATTTTAGAAATATTATCTGGAGATGTTTCACTTGATGTTGAATGAAGATCAATAAATAAATATGATTTTAATTGATTAACATCAAGTTTTGATGTTTGAAATGAATTTAAATCATTTAAATAAGCATCTATTATTGATTGTTGCAAACGACGTGATGGTAATCTATCAATTGATGAAGTTTGATCATGTTCATAATAATTTGAAAATAAATGTTCAGTTGATCGAACAGAATATGCCGATATTGGTGTTATTGATATTGGTATAATCGATTGTTGATTATTTTGTATAGATAACGTGTTTTTGTATTTATTATCATGTTTATGTCGACATTTGAATATCCGTCCTTGATGAGAATAATGTCGATAACAAAATATAATAACGATTATTATAAAAACAAATGTAAGAATTGAAATAATACATAATAGAGCTATGAATGATGGTTGAGAAATATCAAATGATGATGATGATGAAGAATCAGTTTGAAGAATCTTTCGACTATAATGTGATTGAGAAAATTCTAAAATTGATATAAAAAAAAATATATATTAGTTAGTTTAAATTTATTCTTTACCGTCAAATACATTATTAACCATGAATGATCGTTGTTGAATCTTATACAAGTTAATATTCATCCAAAAAACATAAAAAATGGCTTGACTTTAAGTTGAAAAAAAAAGCATAGAGAGACAAATATAAACAGAATTTTGCTTATGAAGGTTTTCTTGTTATTACAAAAATTGACTATCGAAATGAATAAATTCAACATTGTGACTGTTAATTATTTTCATATAAATGTGCATGTTCAAGGATAAGATGATAAAAATTTCTACACAAATATAGTATTCAATATACTATTGTTTAAAATAATAAATTAATTATTCCATAAATTTACTTTGTAATACAAGTTAATTAATGAAAACCTTTACAAGACGAAAGAGAAACGGTGTTACAGTCAACATGTTATATTTACATTTCTTCATAATGTACTGACGAATAGAAAAAAAAATGTACAAGGAAAAAAAAATGTTGTGTATGTATGTATATAATGAACAAGCATTTAAAAAAAAATCATATTCAATAACGAAGTCTGTCGAGAGCCTTTTATGTTCAAGATGTAACCTTGTCATTTAAATGAACAATTCCATGAGATTACTTCTATATTCATCAAATACTTCATTGAAAAGTAAATAAAAAAAAAACCAGTTTGTATATTATTCAATCGTACATTTTACCGAATCGATTTTCTTTTGACTAAAGATGTTCGAGGCTGAGATAACAAAAAATTCAAGAGGAATGACCAATTAATCAAAGCAGGAGTATTTAAAACTTTTTTAAAAATTCAATCCGCATACATTTTAAAATAGTTTCCTCTAAGCCGAAACTGAGACTAAAATAAAATATGGTCTCGCACATCGCTGCTCCTTACACAGGATAATTGTGCAGTAACCTAAATTAAAATAATACGATTTCATAAGTTTCAAATAACAATAATTGAATAGATCAGTGATGTTCTACTTATATGATGATTTTAGTGAGTTTTTTCAACAAATCGATTTTCGAGCTTAAATTTTGAACAAATAAAATTCTCATTGTATATTCCTATCTGTGCATAGAAAATATTAGAAAGTTTGATTTTTTTACAATCACTAACAAGGAAACATATTTGAATGTACTGTCTTGAAAATGAATTCAAAAGCATCCTATCTGTTAGGGATCTCAAGTATCCATATCTTAACTGTTTCCGTTTCGGTCTTGAAAAAAACGAAATTGTCTAAATTTTTCATTTTTAAGCTATATCTTACTACTAGACATATCATGTCATTTTTCGCTTTTGTCAAATTTGCAAGAACGAGTAGTTCTCTTTGAAGAAAGCAACTAGATATGAGCATGAATCAATATGAAAGAGCCGTCTTATTATCATATCTATGTTTCTCAGTCAAATGTTTATCTGATCGATCTGTTACCGTTTTCGATAACATAAGGACGCAGTAGATACAGAGCTAAGCTGGAAAAATAGAATATGATATCTTCATTTGTGATATCGAGACAACTCCTCCATATTGATTTATACTCTTATGAAACTAATGGATGATTAGAAAACATTTAAACAGGATGTTTGTTCACTTTTGGCCTACTAGAAAATATTTCTGATGAGTCAAAAACTATGAATTAGAATATTCTTTTCGTATGTTTTTGTTTGAAAGTAGTACTTTGAAAATTTTATTTTCACTATTATGATTCGAAACTAAAAATTAGGATCTTCATTTATATATCAACTTATAGAACAGAAGCTACCTTACAAAATGCACTATATGAAGATTTTTAATCTTTCATCAAGATACCTCAATTTTCGTTTTTCCTAAATATTTATTCTTGAAAGATCAACAACTGTTTCACGTTGAAAGAAGTTCTTGAAAAAATGTTAGTAGCCTCACTTGCATAAAAGTTACAGCTTAGTTCAATATCGCATTTTGTAGAAAAATGTTCACTCTACAAAAGAATTGACTACGACAATTTTTAGCATGTTCCAAAGCGGACTTATATGATAAACAAAAACCTGTTGGCCTACCATTGAAAATAATTTTTCAAAAAATCTCTCACTGCTCTCGAACAATATCTGAGACAATATTTCTAAGTCCACATTCAAAAAGAGTATCCTAACTCATAGTTTTTCACTCGTCGGAAATACTGACTACAAATAGAGCATGCTAAACATTGATCGCAAAGACTTGATCGGTCTTTACGCAGAGGAGCTCGAAGGCCAACATAGGTTTTTTCTTCAGGTGAGAATATCTCAACATAGAAAACAAATCTCATGATGTTAGATCTCACATTCGACAGCTCAGTGCGCTGTCTATATCACCAACGAAAATTTCATGTCAAACGGTTAAGTTCCAGTTAATTTTAGCCATTTGTCTTGAAATTTTTTCCTGTGGATGTTCTGCTCCAATTAAATTTTTTCTCAAAATTTCAGAATCCTCACAGATATCGATGTAGAAGAGGTCCACATTGAGATTGTTCCAGACAATGTCGCGCCTCAAGATTAGAGCGTAGTGCAATACCCTATCTGTGGCACAATATAGACATGTGAATCTTTATTCGTTAATAAGATAATGGAGGTTAACATATCTAAATAGTGAAAAATCAGAAAAGTATTAAAAAATCTTTTTTGAGTCCTAGAAGAAAAGTCAATGTTTTCATCGTAGATCCTTTCCATTAATGTCTATCGACCTCGGAATACTACTTGCGATCAGAAATCACAGAAATCTATTTGTAGTCAAAATATCAAACAAACAGATTGAGATTTATGTACCTTTTACTAGTTAGCGGGACTTCTTGCAACTACTGCATTTAACTTCCAGATGAGTATGTCATCAAAAATGTTGCACCTACCCACCGCCTAAGGTACAAGCTCAACTCTTAACAAATTAGTCTTTTCTTAGACCCATCAAAAAACGATTTATCTCTGCTGCTTTTTTTATATGTTCGATGTATCCACCCACATGCGTAACTCAAGAACCTTTGGTTAGAAAGATGTTCATCTCGAAAAAATAAACATTATCGACATGTAGCGAAATCTATAGGCTTTAACTTTATTGGTTGTCTGTAGTTTATCGAGTTCTTCCTATCTGACGTGCTAAAATCTTAGTGCACCTTGATAAATTTTTTCTTTTCGTACTACAACAAACTATAAAATTCATTCATATAGCATATTAAACTATGTCATTTATATTTTTTCCTTGAAATTATTTTTTGTCAATGTAAAACATCTCGATCAAATTTTTTGTTTTCAGATGTCTCTTATTACTGTTAATAATTCAAGTAATTTTCATTATACATGGTTACAACGTTGTGCTGGTAATATAATACGTTATGGTTGTACAACTCGACCAAAACATATAGCTATTGTTATGGATGGTAATCGTCGTTTTGCACGTGAACATAATTTTGAACGTTCACGTGGTCATACGTTAGGTGCAGATAAATTATTTGATGTTTGTCAATGGTGTTATGATTTAGGTATAACTGAATTAAGTGTTTATGCATTTTCACTTGAAAATTTAAAACGTTCACAAGATGAAATTGATACATTAATGAGTATAGCACGTTTAAAATTAAGTGAAATAGAAAAATCTTTAGAAAAAATTCATGAACAACAAATATGTATACGTATTATTGGAAATTTAGATTTATTACCTGATGATATTCGACAATCAAGTTATTATTTAATGAATGAAACTGATCAATATAAAAATTTTATATTAAATGTTTGTTTTTATTATACATCAAGAAATGAAATAACAAATATAATTAAAGATTTAATTGAAGGTTATCAAAAAGATTTAATAAATATTAGTGATATTGATGATGATTTAATAATGCAAAGTTTAATTGTATCAACAAGTCATACAGGTCATTTACCTGATATATTTCTTCGTACATCAGGTGAATTACGTTTAAGTGATTTTATGTTATTACAATGTCGATTTTCTATGTGGATATTTGCTGATGTTTATTGGCCAGCATTTAATATATGGCATTTATATTGGATTATTTTACAATATGAAATGAAATCGAAAACATTGATTAATATACAAAATCAATGTAAAGATATTCTTAAAGAAAATCAAATTATGAATGAAGAAAAAACTCAACGAATTAAAACATATCTTGATTGGCTTGAACAACAAAGAACTGAACGTTTAAAATTATAGTTGAAATTTTTATTATGTAATAAATATTATTTTTTGTTGTTGTTGTTGTTGTTGTTATTATTATTTTTTATTTAATATTGACTTTTAAACATCACAAATTTTGATGTTAGATGAATTATTGCAAGAAATAAAAGACAACTCTTACTGAAAATATCCTAAAAGTTTTAGTCAAAAAGGATGTTCCTTTGGATTGTCAATTTCACTTGAAAATACAGCTAATCAAGCGAATCAAACAGTAATTTTCCAAAAAATCCTTGAAACTCTTTAGAAAACTTTTCAAGTATTTTGATTCTCAGGTAGACTTGTTGTACCCCCACTCATGCTCTTTTTAACGATGAAAACCCGAGCTCGATAGCTACTAGTGTTCCCGAGTCATTCAACAAACAACCAAGTCCATTCTTTCTTGAAATGGATAATAGTTCATACATTATGATGAGACATTATTGATACAAGGTCTGTAGGACGTGCAAATTTTTACCCCTATATTTCAACGCTCCCTTTAAATCATGTTTCACAAAAGAAATCAATAGTAAAGCTTCAATTGAAATATGTGAGTTAAGAATATAAGTCCTAGTTTCGATAGCTACCTATAGCGATACATGAATATACAACTGCCGAGTCCAATTTATATATTAAAGTTCATCGATTTTTTTCTAACGACAGTTTGAATTTATATGATTAGATTTCTCTGCAAGCATAGTTATATAAAAACTGATCGACAACATGAACTACTTGTTTTGAGACTCAACGGTGATAATTTATCGTCTATATGGAATAAAATTTCTAAAAATAAATCAATTTGTAAGATATTTTCGAAAGAATCTACACTAGTTGTTGGCTTTATGTTTTGGCACATTTTCCTTTGTCTTTTTCTCTTACTTCATAAGCATAAAAAGTTTTCTTTATATGCCGAAGGAGATAGAATTTCTAACTGTTAGCTTTGTTTTTCAAACAATCTTCATTTTGCCAATGCCAAATTTAAAAGATTCAAGCCTGCTTAATCATTCAACTGCGATTTCCTATGCTCAGTTGATGTCTGCTGATTTTTATAAAACCAACGCCAAAAGTAAATTACCTAATACGAGCAGAGAGAGAGAATTTTGTATTGTATGCTTGTATGACCTTTACAAGGGTCCCAGGACTTGTGTTTACAAGAAAAAAAACTTGAAACTGACAACTGTTGGTAATTTTGCATGGATTTTAGAAAATCATATTTTCAAAAGCCAAACTTACTGTATGAAAGATTTATTATTATGCTATCGGATGCAGAATTTAATTATGAAGAAAATTAGGTATAGATTAAATTTAATAGAGATTGTTATCGATTTTTTTGTTTTCTTAATCGTCGCAGTTGAACAGCCAAGTAGGTGTTCTTCTCCTTCTAAATTTTGTACCGACAAACAAAGTCGACAATTTTGTAGATTGAAAAACGAGAGAAAAATGCATTGAGATTTAGCGCAATTTTTCCTAAGACACTCATTATATTTCACTTATGATGACGCATACAACTGATTTTTAGAAATAGACTAGATTCAGCGCCATTTTCATTGTTTCCCTTCTTCTCTGGAGATCATTTTAAATATATTGACTAGATTTTAAAATGTCCTTGACTTCTCAATCGAATTCTATTGATAAATTTGTAATGAATCGTCCAAATGAAGAAATTACAAATTTTTCATGGAATATTAAAAATGAATTAGAACAACTTCGAAAAGAATTAATTGAAACATTTTTTCAAGCTGCAATAACATATACAGATATAATTATTAAACGAAAAGTATTTTTCTTTATTATTATAAATCTATTTACTAAGATTAATTTAGTAGCTTGGAATATTAACATCGGATATATGTGATTATTATCGTTTTAAAAAAAAATCTAATTTAATATCAACAGAAGAATTTTATTTATTACCGAAAATTCAATATGATAATGAAGAAAATTTAACAGGTTATTTATTTTCTATTCTTTTTTTAAAATAAATAATCAAATTTATATCTTTAAAGATCTATTAAATGGTTTGCAACATATTTGTGTAACATGTCCACTGAATTTTATATCAATAGATGATACAAAATTAACTTCATCATCATGGTCTCGTGTATATATGTGTGATATATGTCATTGTACACGTGCATTAGAAGATAATATGATTCGACATTTAGAAAGTGAATTACATTTATCAGCTACAGAATATCGAACTGATAGTGCAACAATGATACTTAATCATTGTATTCGTCGAAGTTGTATACAAATGAATAGATATGATAAAAATACATTTGATTCAATTATTGTAAGAAAAATATTTAACTCACGTGTTAATCAATTAAGTGTTTATCTACTCTTTTTTATTTGTTTGACTAAAAGCGAGCTTGATAAGAATAAAAATTCTTTAATTCAATGAGGCTGATTTCAAGGTTCTATAATGTTCTGCATGGATACGAATTTTCGCAACCGGACTGAAGCTAATCGATATCCGACAGATATTTTCATAGTACGGTTTTCAAACCTTTATGTTATCATCAGTAGCAACAAAAAGGGAACCACTTGATGTCTTTTTGTTTCTAAAATCCAATCAATTTCGCTAAGTATACCTTTGGTTATTAATGAAACACAGTGTTAATATCAAAAACATCATAATTGTAGATATTTACCTGAATGCTTTCTCCAACACGATAATATATATGCTCATCTTTGTTTGATAATTTTCCATGTATTCAGTTACTCGATCATATGGTTTTTCATCATCTACAGATAAATTTTAATTAAGAACAAATTCCTTTAGTAAAACAATATCGCTTTTCACTTCTGTGATTTGTTCCCAAGTACAATAAATTGCTCAATTGTGATCGAACCGATTTTCGCTTCTATGCTACACACTAGGTAAAAGATGGGTAAAGGTGAATGTATAGGTCGAGTACAGAACAAGTAATTCTTAATGATGACAGAGTCGTTAATTAGTTTATTTTGCTAATAGAACAATTCTCAATTTGATCAAAACAAAACTTGAGAGAAACATATTCGATGGCTCGAGACTATTTCTAATACAATATTTCTGTATTCTTACACAAATCGGTTCGATGACTTTCTATACAAACTTCTATTCAGCAGTGAATTTAATATCGGATCTGACTAGATTATGTAATATAAAATTAAAGAAAAATAGATAAGATTCTAAAAGTGTTAATCTGCATAAGAGTTCAATCCGTATATATACAGACCTCATAACTAAAAGGCTAAAGTCACAAAACAGCAATTATTTATTTTTCACATGATTTTTTTTCTTCTGATATAGGTATGTCCTATTTGTTATGAACCATTTTCAAATGTTAATTCGTGTGCAATTCATTCACATCTTTCACATAACATGGATTATATTTATTCAATAGCTTCTATTTTTCAAACTTTTGATTTGATTATTAAACAAGATGATATTTGTATGGAATGTAATGAACAATTTAAAACATTATCTTTACTTGTTAAACATCTTAATGAAAGTAATCATGGACCACATGAAACAGATAAATTAATATCTCTTTTTTTATGTCGAATTAATAAATGTTATTATCGAACAAAACATTTTTTTAATTTTAAAACTCATTTAATATCAATACATAATAATTCATTTAATTCAATTGATCGAACAATTAAAGTTAAAATAAAACAATTTATTAAACCATATACATATATGCATATAACACGTTTTTTACATAAAAATCAATCAGATATAAACGAAGAATTAAAAGCATTTGAACAACTTGAATACGATATGAAATATTTATTGGATAATACAAATATTCTAAAAATAATTAAAAAACGATATGATCTATTGAAAAATTTGTAATTATTTTGTTTTAATTCAACAGAATAAATCTTCTAATTTTCAAAACAAATTTCGTTTTGAAAATATTGTTGTTTTCTCTTCTTATATTTCAAATAATACTACAGCTTTTACAATAATGAAAACATTCATGATGACATCGAAGCTCAAGTTATATGACTAAATGATAGAACATTTTCATAAAAAAAAAGCCAACTTTTAAATGTCTTATTATAGAATATATTCGAGGAACCTGTCTCTTTTCGGAGTTTCTGAAGAATGACTCATCAGAAATATATTTAATCGCTCCGTTTTCTCTCAGCCACAATATGTCCGATGGAGCTGAAATTTCTCTTACAGATGCTAGGAACTTTTTTTCACCAACTAAAATGATAGCAAATTGGCGGTGTAAGAGGTTCGCGATCCATGCTCTTAGTAACTTTAGAAATTATCATTAGGAGACTTTTGCATGCAAAGAATAATTACAGCGCGAGTTTTTCTAGAGTTGAATTTAATAAAAGTATTAACTAACAACAAAGAATGCATTTGACAGAGGACACTTCGACACTATATTAGCAATAGAAAACCAAAGTTCGAAAACATATTGATTTTAACATCCGAAAAGGGGACGATATCCTTTTAAGCTGTTTGTTACCTATGATTAGATAGTGTAGACGACACGATTGAAACCAATGAGCTCCGACTAAATACAGACAGATTTCTCATTTTAGATCTTGTCGAATGATATTGTTACACATAAGTCAATGCTAAAATAGTTTCTAGGATTCTTCTTCCAACTATGAAAAAAACTAATCACTAATATCATAACTTTCATACATATTCTCTATTGTTTGTTCTTCTTTTATTTCGACATAGCAAAAATAAATATTGAAGCATAACGATCGGTTTTTTTTCTTGATGTTGTTATAAAGACAGAAAAATACCTAAATAATTCAATATTACATGAGTATACAACCCAGTATATTTATACATTCTTGAAAACCAATAACATTCTTTGTTCCACTGATTTGTAATGTAAGGATAATAACAGTTAATTTAAAAATTACTCAATTTATTATAATTTGATTAATATAGATGTTAGGGGAGCATCATCTGATCGTATTTCGATAGCAAGATAAGAGTGAATATAGGGTTCAGATCTTTTATTTAATATAAAAAAAAAGATAGAAGAATAACCAAGGACAAAGAGGTAAACACGCATATATATATAGAGAGAGAAAAGAAAGACATGGACGGCAAGAATACATGATATCATATGAACAAAGAAAAATAATATCTCGATATCGCAATAACAAAGAATACAATAGGTGATATCATGTATAGAAAAGAAGAAGAGAGAGAGAAAAGAAGAAGGAGAGAGAAAAAAAAGATTGACCTACATATGTGAAGGCAGAGCCTGTAACAATAGACAAATAGGATTTGACACAAACGTAATCTATTGTCATAAATCGCAAGCATCTACGTCCAATATACATAGATAGCCTTCGAAAATTCCTATTAGACGCAGCATATGCTAAGATTTTGGAGAAGAATTTTGAGAAAATATCTAATGATTGTAGAATCCTAAGTAGGTATAGCCAAGATAGTTCCACTCACACTCAGTTCAGAAAAATGGCATTTTGTCATTTTCTTAACTATCTGGATATATCAAATCCTGATTTTGTGAATATGTTTTCTTTCTATACATTTTATTTTGTTCTATTAAAAAACACTATGCTTCCATTGATCGATGAATAATTTGATTTTCGAGCTTTATTAATTCAACTTCAAGATTGCTTATCAGATGATGATCGACGTCGTCTTCATTTTCTTGTTTGTGATATAATACAGCGACGAATACGAGAAGAGCCTTCTCTTGATGGTACATTAAATCTTCTTGAATCCCTGATTGATCAACATTGATAAAATCACGTTTAACAATTTTCTCAACTTGTTCTTTTCATTTTAATTATTATTGGTATATAATAACTTTCGTAGTGATACTCATATGCTAACATATTCATATTATGTATACTTTGTAAAATTTTTGTATCTTTTGTTAATTAAAGAAAAAAAAACTTGACAATATCTGACCTTATTTTAATTGTTTACTCTCCGTTGATCACCGGAGTGACTATTTGTAGAACGATTACGGAAAAGAAAGGAAGCATTGGGTTTGCAAATGATAAGAAAATTCTTTTTTTATTGTTCCACCTTTGAAATATCGTACTCTACAAAATCGAATTTTTCGAAACGAGATGTTCTCTAACGACATTCAATCGAGATCTTTCGGAATTTCTTTGTGATATAAATCGAGGGTGTGGGTGGAGTACGCGAAGTACAGGGAGTACACTGTTTCTCCCTTGAAACAGCCCTTATCGAAGGCGAATTTGATTTTGTCTAGCTGCAGTTAATGTTCCCATAGGAATATCTTTAAAAAGAAGGATAAGAAATATAAAATAACTAAATCTATATTCATTAGAGAGTATCTCATTTCAGGTACTTTGTTTACTTTTTAAATAAGCGTCTATTAACGAAAAATAACAAATAATTTTTTTTTGAGAAAAGATGGTTTTTTTAACCGCCTCTACTGACAAAAATAAGGAGCAATTTATTTTTTCTAAATGAAATTTTTTTTCAAATATTAAACTTTTTATTTTTCTAAATTGTTCTAAATTTGTTTACAATACGTCTTTTATTTATATATATTATAATTAAGGACGTTCGATTTATAAATTCATTAACATACTTTTATAAATTGATGAATTATGATTTGGTACTTGTGCTGATTCTATGTTATAATTTTCTATTTAATAGAAAATAAATACAATAAAATTTAAACTTTTATCTTACCGAATTCCTTATTTATTGACATCACTGAATCTTTTTCATCTTTTGTTATCCTGAGTACATCATTTCGGGCGTCGGAAACGGCGTCTTATTCGACCTGAAATGGCTATAAAATGGCGAATTACTGCAGCAATTTTGGCCTTATTTCGCAGTAATCTGTCATACCGTATTACAAGCCGTTTCTATCGCTAGAAAACGGCCGTCGTTTTTTCCAGGTTTAGCTTCCGTAATCTAGTATGACGGATTACGGTGCCGTTTATCGACGTTTTACATCGTTAATCGCCGTTTTATAGCCGTTTCAGACTATTTACGACGCCGTTTTATTGGGCTTGGGCAATAAATCTTGCATAAGACATGACTGTTGTGATCATGAACGAAAAATATCAATAATATTCGATGACCAACCATTTATTAGTTTAATTAAATTAGCTAATGAACAATATATAGCTAGACGTGGTACATCAAACATCCATTCCTAATAGAAAATAACTTTGTAAAAAAAAAATACAATGAATTTTTCAAAACTTTTAACTTGTAATGGTTGAAGAGATTGTATAGATATATATATATTAATTCACCATAATCAATTTTAAAAACTATCGTATGACTATTTGAATGCATTTCATGAATTAAAACTCGATACCAACCATCGTTTTCTGTTGAATAAGCACAATGATAATTATCAACATTAATTTTATTTAATTCTTAATATTGTCTATAAATAAAAATTATATTTATTTAAAAAGAGATAAATATATTATATACTTTAAAGAATTTCCGTAAGCTTCTTTAACAACCTGATGAAATTCACGAAGTTTTTTATTAGTCCAATAGGAGTATACAGGATGGGCCATAAGTAACGGAACAAAGTATTGTTTCAATTTCTTTGTTTAGACATTACGGGCTAGGTCTCATATTTATACGACATATACTAGATGATATAAATCAAAGATGTAGCATATGAACAACATCTAGATCTAGTAATTTGTGCAAAAGCGTACAAGTATAGGATAACCAGTAAAAGAAAACACCTCTGAGTTCTAACAAAACTTTTATTAAAGGTAAAGAAAAAGAAAATTACACTCACAAATATTGTTCAATGTGTTCATCCTGTACATCTTTACATAGTTGTAGTCGATCAGGTATTGATTGACAAGCTTTTCGACATGATTCAACTGGCAAGCTTTGTATTTCTGTAACAATAGCATCATTGAATGCCTGAAGATTTTGAGATTTTCTCGCATACACACGATCTTTGATTACACCCCATAAAAAAATCCGTCGGAGTGAGATCCGAAGATTGTGCTGGTCAGTCAATTGGTCCGCGTCGACCAATCCACCGATTAGGAAACGTTTTATCCAAGAAGTCTCGAACAGGTTGAGCGTAATAAGCTGGAGCTCTGTTGTGCATGTAGTATATTTCTTTTAAATTCATTCGACGTGTAATTGCAGGGATAATTTCTCTATTTAGCATTTCGAGATAGTTGTTTGCAGTAATGGTGTCACTGAAGAAGAATGGTCCAATAAGACCTCCAGACCAAATCCTAGCCCATACAGTGATACCCGGCGCATTCATTTCTTCGGTAATGATGATGTGAGGATTTTTTAGAGCGTAATAAATGCAATTATGTCGATTGACGTACCCATTCAACTTGAAAGCAGCTTCATCAGTCCAAACTATTCGATCAGGGAATGAAGAGTCGCCAGCGAACAATTCCAGGGAGATATCGACAAATTCGCAGCGTCTGTCGTGATCATCCTTGCTCAAGGCATGCAATAATCACGAACGATATGACTTCAATCCGAATTTCTTCACCATCTGTCGAAGACTGATTCGAGATAGATTTAGCTTCAAAGAAGCTCTTCTTGTTGATCTTCCAGGACTTTCTTCAAAAGCAGCACGAACACGTTCTTTGTTTTCGTCGGTACTGACAGATCTGGGTTGGCCAGGTCTCGGTTCATCTTGAACACTTTCACTTTTGTCAAACTTTCGTACAATATTCAAAATGTTCTGTCGTCTTGGAGGAGCTCGGTCCTAATGGTGTTGAAATTGGCGAGCATCTTCAGCTGCATTCCAATAAATAGCATACCACTTTACGGTTTCAATTCTTTTAGAAGAGAACAACCGAGAACTTCTACTCATGGTTAACAGAAATTTGAAAAACACAGTTAGGAATATACACACAACAGAGAGTACAAAGAGAACCAAAAATACCCAAAATAATGTGATAAACCAGCCGAAAAAAGCGATCACCACTCGTGCTATTGTCTACCAGATGTCACTACTAATATATATAAATATTACCAGAGGAGATGGAATAAAATGTGTTATGACAGCCAAAATTTCAACTATCACACGTGATTCATTTTTTATTGATTATCCTATATTTATTCGCTTTTGTACAAATTACTATGCCTAGATGTTGTTCATATACTACATCTTTGACTTATATCATCTAGTATATGTGGTATAAATATGAGACCTAGCCCACAATGTATAAACAAAGAAATTGGAAAAATACTTTGTTCCATTACTTATAGCCCACCCTATATTTAGGTAGACATATATCGAAATATAAAAAAAACAAATCAGATTATTTGCATGCTCATGATTAATGTTCTTTTTTTCTCCAAAGTATCACTTGACTATACAGATATTGCATTATTATTGCATCAGTTGCACTACTCAAATAAAGATTTATGTAATATTTTATATTTCACAATTATACAATGCGTATTTTTAAATTTTAAGTCAAGCACTTTGATCATACTACATTAATTATTAAAATTAGTTCATATTTCCCACAAACATCTGCAAGAAATTAATCAAAATCTTTGTCTTCACTTTTTAATCTTAGATTAACAGTAGAAAATTAGGATAAAATACCCATGTGATAAAAATCGAACAAAAGCCGCCGGTTAACCGAGGTTTTACCGATCCGGTTACCTACTCTCAAAACCGCGGTAAACCAGCGGTAAATCCCCACTCCTTTTTCCGGTAAACCGTAGTTTACCGGCATTGTTCGAGCTTTTGTCTCGTCAATATTTGTTTGAATTTAAAAATTATCTTTCAATTAAATTTGTTCATTTCACTTAAAAAAATACAAGCAAACAAAAAGACACCTTACATAGCAAAAAAGAAAAACTTATATTACAAAACAAACGTAAAATAATTAATGCAAAACAATTCATTTAACGTTTTAAAAACGCAATCTAAAAATCAGATGTAAAAAGAATAAATTAAAAATAAAATGTAAAAAACGAATTTAAAAATAAAATAGTAAAAAATGGATCTAAAAAATAAGTGTTATAAAATAATCTAAAAAATAAATATAAAAAATTAATCTAAAAGAGAAGTGCATATTAGAACATTACTTAAACAAGAAAAGAAAGAAATATTAAAGAATTAATCTTTTACAAACGACATAATTATGAAAAAATATGTATATAAAATAGTTAATTCCATACTATGCCTCTTATTCTTTTCTGGATTACTTTATCTAGTCATGTAATGAACCAGCGAAATGCACGACTGATGGAGGAACACATGTATATATATGTTTGTATTTTTTGTTCTATACCCACTCGTCGTCTTCTCTTCACCGGAAAAATTAGCAGTAAACCACGGTTTACCGCTAAAAGTGATCCAGTTTTTGCAACATGGGTACATATAAAAAGAAATTAAATTTTTGCTATTCGATTACAGATGATAAAGTTGAAGTACGCTCTTATCATTAAAAACTCGATCTATGGACCTATCATTAGGAAAAAAAATTAGTTGATAAAGTTGAATCAAATAGTACAGATATACTGGAAATACTTTTGAGACATACTGCACTTGAAAAATGACGACACATACTATAAAATATATATGATACATTTATTTTTGATGGTAAGAGATTAAAATGATACTTAAAACAAAATATCACATAGAATAAAGTACAATAAAAGCAGTCTGTCATTTGTATCATTCCTATTATATTCAAGTGTCTAAATCGATAAATTGCTCAAAAATTTTCTAACGATGGTAAAGAATTTATTGACAAGCAATCAGATGGTAACATTTCCATAAACTGATTTGTGATGTGGGAAGTTTTTTTAAATCAAACATTTATACTTGTGTATCGCAGCAGCGACTCAGCCGATCGATTTACACCTCTATCTGAGATTCTACTTGAAGAATAGTTCTTTATTTTTATTCGTATTCACGTTAACGTTTTATTTCGGCCATTCTCTAACAAGTTGGGAGATTTTTCTAAAAAGAATAGTACAAACGTAGATAAGTCATTCTGCGTATGATCCTTCGTTCAATAGAGAGAACAATGACCACATTTGTTTATAGAATTTTTTATTAAAGGAAAGAAAAACGAAGAATTTTACGTTTAAGAAATTTTCATTTTTTTCGACCGTTGTAGTCATTGAATAGGAAAACTGATATTTATTATATTTATGAGTGCAACTTAATCTGATTGTAAAAGTGAAGTACGATTTATAACTGATTAAATATTAATGTCTAACTTCTTTGACAACTAAATATCACGTGGAAAAATGACTATCCATTTTATAGACACGTGAATTACATGCCTCATAATCTTAGTTCATACTAGCATTGCCATGATCCATAAAGAAAATTTAAACTTACGACGAAACCTATCCAAGTGATAATTATCGTTCAAACATATACTTTGCTCATAGGTAGACCTTCTATTGTCGGTGCAAATTTTATAAGGATTCGCACCATTACCTCTGTATTTCAGTGAAACACAAATAATAATTTCTATAGAAATGGTATTATTATTATATGTGTCAAAATGTTGGTTTGACACATCTAATAATAATCCTATTTCGATAGAAATTGATTATATGTGTTTCACTGAAATACACAAGTAATGGTGCGAATTCTCATAGGGTTTTTATCTATAATAGGAGTCATAATTATGAGCATAATATGAGCTTGAACGGAAATTATCAGTTGGATGGGTTTCCTTGTTAGAGATACGTGACAAAAACTCATGATTATACAATAAACTCAATTACGCCATACAAGTAACCATGCTGATAAGATTCAATACGAAGTTAATAACATGGATGTTTTTAGTATATAAACAACGTCATAATCTCAATACATACGCGAGAACAAGCTTTTCCTTCAAGAATGTCGAACGTTAATAATAACAGCATCTCGAATGATACATCTGTAGATATGTTAGTGCCCGTATCACATACAATTGTATTTTGGATTTTTACTATTCTTATCATTCCATCTATTCCCTGTTATTTATATATCTTTTTCCAATTTATTCATAAAGATATGTTGCGCAAACATATTCGGATTCATACTGTTTTCGCTGTGTTAATTTGTAGTTTTCTACAGGTATAGTAGACTTTTCGATTTTTTTAATATTTCATTGAATATGTATTAAGGTGACATCGGAATTACCAACTATACTTTCATATTTGCGAAATAATCTTGTTCCTATGCAATCGAATATTTTTTGTAAGTTTTGGGCATGTCAAGATTATTCATTTAATGTAATGATTTTAATGCTAATGAGTCTCACTGCAACAGAACGTTATTTACTCGTTTTTCACAATCAATTTCTTCATCAACATTTAATTGTTCTTCATTATATACCAATGATTTTTTGCATTATTTATCCAATAGGACTCTATACTTATTTAATTTTTTTCTATCCTTGTATTAATCAATTTACTTATACTATGATTACATGTGGTGGACCTTGTTATTTCTTTGAAACGAGAATTAGCATTTTGGATCAATTTATTGATCTTGTTTTTCCTGTTACAGTTAGTAATCTTGCTAGTCTTGCACTATTAAGTCGTGTTCTATGGCAAAAACGTCGCATGCAACAAGGTCGAATGTGGCAAAAAAATCGACGCCTTCTCATACAGTTATTATATATTGTAATATTGTACAATCTTGTCTGGCTGCCTATGATAATTTGTTCATCAATTATGCTTTTTTCTCCAATCCCACAACCTTTCTTGATCGAATTAAGTATCAATATTTTACCATATGGTATCTACATTGTCATCTTGGTGTGTCCTTTTGTTTCATTAATGAGTTTACCTGAACTATGGCCTCAACACAATCCAAATATTCGTCCATTAGCAAAAAACTGATAATTCATTGCGACCTATCGGACCATTACCAACCGTAGGGGTCAATGTTTCATCAAAGGCAATCTGAAAAAAACGAGAACAACTTGATTAAGTGACTATGAAGACTAGAGTCTTTTACCATCGTTCAGTTATACGTAAACCATTTGTTGCCAGTTATTTGTAAGACATTTTGTGAGTGTGAATGAAGGTTCAAATTTTAAGTTTTTTCTTTTCCTTTCGAATGTCTACTTTATTGGTTTAGTTCAACATAGATATTGGCTGCAACTTTTTATTCATGATTAAAAATATACGATTAGATCTTCTTGTTGTAAAACATTCTTGTTGTCTTGTACTATTTTTTCGTTGTCATTTGCTTATAATAAAAAAGTAGAATCAATGCATTTTCTCATTTTTTGTTCTTTACATGGCCGATTATTGTATTTGAATCACGAATGAACATGAATGAAACGTATTTCATTTAGAAAAGAAATGTAAAGGTTAATGTTCCCTCAACTGAAGGAAGGGTCATAAGAAAAAAAATAGTTTGTTTGTTTGCTTGCCGAAAGCTCAAAAGAACACCTGCTTAAAAATTAATGCCCAGATATTTTCAATATGTGCCATTCGTCCAACCACGTACTTTCAGCTTGGAAATCCAGCCAATCCGAGATTTTCGATACCAGTCTTTCGATCAATCAGATTCTTTCAGCTCAAAAATTCAGCCAATCCGGAATTTTCGATGCCAGGCTTTCGATCAGTCAGATTGTATCTGTTTGAAATTTCAGCTAGGAGAGGAATAAGAGAGGATGAAGGAGAAATAAGAGAGAAGAAGAGAGAATGACAGAGAATAAAAGAAAAATAAGAGAGAAGAAGGGAGAAATACGAGAGGATAAGAAAGAAATAAGACAGAATAACAGGGAAATAATACACAAGAAGAGAGAAATAACAGAAACTGGTTTTTTGGGTCTTGATTTTCTCCACTATGATATGCGCATAACATAATATTCTCCGTAGCGATTGGAGGTTTTCAAGGGTCCTCTATAATTCGTCCCGAACAACCTGATGTGTATCTCGAACATTAGCGGAGAATAAGAGATAGGTGAGAGAGAAAAAGAGAGGGAAATACTGTTTTTTGAGTCATGATTTTCAGCGCTATTCTAAGCGCAAAAACATAGTGGTGTCCGTGGTGATGAGAGATTTTCAAGAGTTCTCTATAATGCGCCCCAAAAAAACCTGGTATTTCTTCCGAAAAATAGCGGGATACAAGGAATAAGTGGGAGAGAGAAAATCGGGTTTTTCTGGGTCATGATTTTCTCCACTATTCTAAGGGCAACATAGGGTAGCGTCCGTGATGATAAGAGGTTTCAAAGGTCCTCTATAATTCGTCCGGAATAACCTGATGTTTCTCACGAACAGTAGCGGAGAACAAGGGAACAGTAGGAAAAGGAGAGAAGAGAGACCGGCATTTTCGGTAGCGATTATCCCCAGTGTTGTAGTGGTAAAGCAGAAGATTGTTCGAGGCGAATTCTAGAGAGCTCTTGAAAAGCTTAGTCGCCACAGACATCACGACGCATTGTCCTTAGAATAGTGAAGAAAATCATGACCCGAAAACAGTTTCTCTCTGTCTTTCTCTCTCTCTTCTATATCTCTTGTATAAATAGGATGTCACATTGTGTTATGGTTAAAAGAGAATAACAAGCTGTTGGCTAGGCGCATTCAAATAATGGAACGAGTAGTCGTGAGTGGCGCCTCGGAGAAGTATCGACGGAGGACCAGTCGCTCCTATTCCAGGTTCACTGGTGATTCGCTTCAGAAATGACCTATGCAAAGGCTAAACTTTTTTGGACAGCACTACAATAAGATTCTCTTAATGAGAAATTTAAGTAAACCTCTGATTATCTAGCTAGGCAATGAAATTGAAGACACGAAGAATAGTTCACAACAAAGTTTCGACTTTGGAGATTCTCATGAAAATTCTCTTGTTATAACTCTAAGGACTTTTGAAACCAAGCGAAATCTAGAATAAGATAGGGTGTAAATCAAAGGGGATGAACTTATGCCAGAATAGAATTAAGCATGGCAGCGGCTAGTCACGAGTGGCACATCTTTGGGGCGCTGACGAGCGACTAGTTCCCTGAAGGAATATTTCGGGTTATTTTAATCTATCTGAAAAATGTCTACGGATCAGATCTGACGAGTTCAATAGAAAGCAGAACTGGCAAAAAAGACTAACAAGTATTTTTGAATAAAATATGAGAGCAGTTGTGCTGCGCGACTGCAGTTTTTGAATAGAACACTCGACGAAAAAAAATCACGCAAAAAATTCATTTCAGCCCATTCAAAGTAGATTTGAATGAAATAAAATAAGCTTTTCCGTCATTGTGTCCATGTGTGTGTACATTTACTCGTCTAAATTTATTCGAGCATTTTGAAATTATCTATCTTATCCGATGTCTACTTTGAGTACAAGCATCATTCAAGTGGCGTATTCCGAGAATAAGTTTGAACAAATATAATTTAATTTTAATCTAAAAGTTCAGCTAAATATGTGTTTTTGTTGCGAACACCAGCAACAATATTGTCCGTTGATGTGCTAATAACTATACAGGCTTTTATTAGTTTTCAGGAAGAATAATGCGTACTTATGCTAGTATCACGGATGTGCTTTCTTTCTTGATTGTCTTTCTGTAGATTAAATGTAATTTTTCTTCTCGGGACATGTGCATACTGCTGCTTTAGTGTTGTTTATTTAGATTTCCATTGAATATTGTTGTGTGCGACTCAGTTTGTTTGAATGAATTTAAAATAAAACGTAGCACAGAAACATGCATGTCATCGTACACAAGGATATTGATGCGAATGTCAATATTCACATTCACATACACCCCTTTTCAAACGTTCGATACTAGCTGTGTTAAGACTACAAAGCAGTATGCAATACCGAAACAGTTGAATATTCAATCGAGGGTCAAGCGAGTCACACAGACGAGCGTTACTTGTTTTGATTGCGCTAAATGGATATCGAATACAATGACTATAGTTTCCTATGGAAATTTGTGGGCAAGACACTTCATTGAAGCATACAATGTTCATTAATGCCAAGAACTGCCCTGTTTTAACGATTTTTGATCGATTTTTTCTTGAATAGTCAAGCTTGTTATTTAAAAAAGTAATATATTTGAAATCAGCATAAAAAACCTCGTCGCTCTCTATATGTTGTCAAATGCTTCATCGACTTTCATTTTCGTCGGACAAGTCTGATCCAATCCTGAGGGGAACTATGACTGAACTTTCCAAGGACAAATAAAAGTCAATGAAGTATTTGGCAACATACATAGATCGACTCAGTTTTTTTTGCTGATTTCAAATACAGGATATCCCAAAAGTTCTGATCACTTAAGAAATGCGCATAAGTCTCTTATTAATAAAGCTTTATCTAATAATTTGTTTTATTTGGAAGACAAGAGTAGTAAGTTTTTTTCGTAAAGACAAGGTTCATAAATATTATTCAAAAATATTGCCTTTGGCATCAATACAAAAATTTCAACATTGTACAGTTTTCGAAAAATACTCATGTGAAGTTTCTTTGTTTTTCATTTCGATTTCTTTCGATATTCTAGTCCTTAAAGCATCTAAATCTTGTATTAGTGTTCTGTAAGTATTTCTTTTAAAATGTTTCCATAGAAAACAGTTCAATGACGTTAAGTCTGGTGATCGTGGAGCTGACGCTATTAGTCCGCTTCTTCCCATCTACATACAATCCAAGACTTTGTTTAGCTGGAAACGGACAGCTTGTGAAAAAGATGTGATTGACTTTATCTTTCCAATAAGTGACATTTATTGTTATTGGTTCTTTCAAAGAAGCTACCTTTTCACTCAAACTAATTGAAACTAACAAAACTCTGAATAAATAAATTGATAAATAAATAAATTGAGTACGTATTTTTTTCTGTCCTATATTGCAAAAGCTTAGTAATACATGATCTTTGTCGATACAGAGACCTATCTACTCGTTTTACAGTTTAGTGCTCGTTAGCCAATCGTAACAATATCTATGAGCATAAAAGATCTGTTACTTGGCGAAGTTTGCCTTTCTGATGGGTTGATACCACATACGGAGCAGCAACAGTGATGACAGTTTGATTTTTGGCGTATATTCACAGTTGCCTATTCGTGAATTAAGATTTGTAATCTTATCAAAACAGAGTGGTCAAATAGCAAAGGGATGACTGTATAATTGGGTTTGATATTCAGCACTATTTCTATTCTGAGGGTGAGTGCGGAAAGAACACCCACGCCCTCTTTCGATTCTCTTACGATGGTTTTTTCATCCAATATTGGAATAGTCTATTATCACACACATACAATTATTTCCAATAGTCTTTTTGTTACTCGACTAAGAGGCCAGACAATGTCATTGTTGCAATCAAATTGTGCAGTTCGTGAGAGAACGTAAATACTTTCATGTTGCACATGTCTGTGATAAAATCGGCAAGAGATGAAGGTGAATCTCAGTCATCCAAATATCTCTCTCATATTGCTTGTTTTTACTGTGTATCGAAATTTGTCAATGAAGAGTTGGTGTTCGAGGATCACTCGAGATTGATTTCAGTGGCATCCAATGCTCGCTATGTCATAATATTCTATGTATTACCGTGAGGCTCGGTATAAATTTCGATCGATGTTCGACGTAATCCGACCAATTCCTTGAACAACCATGTTCTTGGTTCGTTACCAAATAGCTAGCCGAATTACAGAACTCCTCAAGCGGGAAAAAGCATACTTCTACTCCATTGATTCTATTCAACCGTCGTAAAAGAAAGAAAAAAATGCTGCTGATATTTTGAACTCCGAGCACCTTACATATACAGACTATTGAAATCATCACATTTATCATTTTCATTCTTTTCTACTCTTCACTTATGGTTTAGTTGAATTAAGAGAAAGAAGATTTGACTACATTGCTTTCTCATCATTTCTATTAGCATTGGCAATCAGTATGAATGATGCACTTAATGCAACGTTATTTTCTTCTGTGATCTGTATATTCATTCGTTTTCTTTCCACTCATTTGTTTCGTATATCTATTTTCTTCTTTTATGTCATTCCATTTTGTGTCTCTGCTTTCCTCTTGTTTCAGTATATGTGTATACAATCAATTGCATTCTCCTTCAGATAAATAAATAACCGGTTATTTTGGCGGAATACCATGTTGTTTTTACATAATTACTTAACATTACATAGAAAACAAAGAGAGACTTTTGTTTGACAAGCATCATCAATAACATTATCAAGATGATTACTTCTTCTTGTTCAATAATATTGGTATCGTTGAATATGTTAATGTGTATTCTTATTATTTTAATTAAATTTATTTTTCTGTTTCGAGAATTAGACGAATATACAGTGTATTTCTTATTCCAACTTCGATTAAAGTATTTAATAAAGACATCAGTAGATGTGAGAAAGCATCATTAAGAGATTTTTTTTAGCATAAATATGAATTTAATATTCGAATCCAATTAAAAGTAGACATTTCGTTATTTGTATTCTTTTTTTTTCAATACTCATCTAGTTGTACAATATTAAAAATATGTGTACTTTAACAAATTATTACTGTATTTTGATTTTTTAAGAAAGCACTTATTCGATAAATATCTCACCTGTTGATTATTTCGTTTCTTGTATACATATAATTGAACCTCAACTTTTGAAATGATTAAAAACTATTCATTTGCATCTGAACTATTACGGATATAATATTTAAATTTTTTCATTTTTCGAATGAAATTATATTTCGTTACATACAATAAATAATCATAGGTTTATATAATATTTTCTAACTTAAATATCGACGGATAAACAACAGATAGTAAATAGAAAGGATAAATTTGACAATTGATTATTGAATTTTGCATTAAAACATATAATAAAAAATTCAAATTACATCATAAAAATATAAAAAAGAATAAGAATTAAGGATGTACGTGTAGATTTGTCTTCATTGATACCCACATCCAATAATCAACTTCTTTCTTTCATTTATATAAACTTGTAGAGTTTCTTGTAGATTGAAAAGCAGACTTTCAGAATATGTAGTTTGAATTTAAAATAAAATAATGTTGATATCTAATTCTATCAAAAACTTTGAAAACAGACAGAGAGACACAACATGATAAACTCTACATTTTCCAACTCATGATACGTCATATTATTCGTCTGTAATTACAAATATACTTGAGAACTGAATAGTTCTTGAAAATCGTTGCTCTGGCGTCTTAAGTAATAGTAAAGTTCAGGGAAAATATTATATTTATAGACAATCTATGCAATTCTATCAAACATACTACTCAGATTCTTTTTATTAGAAACTTGTTTTTTATTATCATTTTTTTGCCAACCCGTACAATGACTATACAATTCACTCATATGTATTCATAATGAATAAAATCTATGATTGTCATTTTTTTCAAGTTTCATCAACATCATCATCGTTGTTTAAAGAGTCTCTTGAACAATTTGATAAATGGATGTGTTTAAGACTGACAAACAACTCGCGTTCTAATTGCATCACTAATCGAACCTTATCAATATTTGCCTTTTTCAGAACGAGACTCTTCATTTTCACTGATTTTTTTTTTTTATTAAATCAAATTCTTTCATTGTTTCTTTCCTGTCCAATTTAGCATATTAAATGTTAGCCTTTCCATTATCAATTGAAATATATGCAAACTCAATGTCAACATTTACCGACTTAATATAATCATCATTGAATGAATCAATTTTAATATTTAATTAAATCCTTCTATTCAGTTTCCGTTTCTTTAACTGTAACAAAGAATTGTGACATTCATGTTTGACACTATTCTTCTCATTCGATTCGCAGACTTCTTGGTAAAACTTTTGTATTTTACATACAGTTATTCAAATCTATCTGGATGAAGTTATTTGATGATTTCATTATGGAAAAGAATTAAAAAGGTCCGAGTAATTTTTTTCACTTACTCATCATTCAAACAGTTAGCGTTAGTTTTGTTTAGTTTTTAAAGTTTGATCGTTACGAGAGAACTATCCCAACTGTAACTCGTTGTTTGAACTAATATTGGACCTACAATGAGGTCTCTTGAAGGCTAGAAAAAGTCTAATATGGTTGGCATCCATAAATCTTTGATTTTGTTTGGAAATTCTAGATTTCGACAGAGGAACATTGTTGTCGGCTGAAACTTTCAGTATATTGCAAGAGTTATTAGACGTATTTATGAGTGAAATTTCAGAGTCAAAATTTCATTCTTTCAGTTTCCAGTAAATGCTTTGAAATGGATAGAAAATTTAGTACAGCGATCATAACTCGACTTTAAAGGTCCATGAGGACGAACTCTATTAGGCTTTTTCTAGTCTTCTTGAAACGTCCTTGTGAAAAAAATATGAGCTCAAACGGCGAGTTACAGTTGGGGTATTTCCGTCGTAAGAAAGCTAATAGAGACAAATGAAGACAATGTTTTATTATTAATATTTATTTTCATCTTTTCTTTACATTATCTCTTTTATATAAAAACAATTTTTGCTATCAATAATAATAAACATTGTTTAGATCGGTTCCTCTGCTATCATTGTCAATTAGTTCATTCAATTACTTTTTTTTGAAACTAATAGATTGAATTAAGAGAACTAATGAATTTTATTATACGAATATTTTATAAAAGTGTTCCAAGATTTTTTTTGACGGTAAAATAAAGGTTGGAATTTTTTTTCAAAACTATTCCACTTATCATTATAATATATGTCACCTTTATTCATAATGTTAATTATATAGTAATTCTATGAAAAATGATCAATGAAAAAGTTTTGTTTTTTAGGAAAATGATAAACATATGGAGAATTTAAAGATGAAAGTGAACAATTCAATTATTTGCTGAAAAGAAGAAAGACAGATATGCACTCTTCTCATGTTTGAATCAAATAATTACTATGAGAAAATGATTGAGCAACATAATCGGTAACGGCTATCATCAAAGACAGAAAATTAATCGATTATCTGTGAACATTGGAAGCTCTCGGAAATCAATTTGTTAGTTTCATTAATCTTGGTTTATTTTGGATATTAACATTTCATAGTTATATATAGAAAACTTCATCTTAGTTGACGCATATTATATAATTAATAGTTATTAACACATTCAAAAACAGTGACTTTTTGAAATCATGATGTCACGCTATACATAATTGTTATTCACATGCCATCACTATTGAACAAAATTATAGTTACCTACGTCTTCTATACTATTTCTTCTCGAATAAGTATGATAATTATTCGAATAAATTGAACCATTGATTGATCTAAAATAACGAATTATTTTTGTGTCTTTTTATGATGGAATAAATGCAAAATGTTTCTATTCTTGATCATAGTCTAACTGCATATTATAAAGTTTCGTATGAAAATTATCAATAAAAATAGGTTCATTAGAATATTAGATAAATCTTATATATACAGAGCATAGATATTTATTATTTTTGAGAAAAAAAGATGGTCAATAGTAAGTCAGCAAAAGAATTAATTTATGTATTTTTTTCGTCTTTTATTGATAGTGAAAAGAAAAATCTGATTTTTTGTATTTAGTTCCTAACATCGACTTCATTTTTGATATATAATATAAAATAAAAATATACGATATAATAGTATCATTTGCTATTGTTAGTATTAGTATCAGTTAGAGACTAGAATCAACTGGAAGAAAATCATTGATTTTGTATTAATTTAATTATTAGATTGTCTTGAGAGATGACGACGTTTCAATTCAATTTTTTGTTTCGGTCAACGAAGGCTTATTTTATGAAAACAATAAAAGTTTATGAAAATTGACGATAAGATTTCTGCATTGAGAACTCTGAATTGACTCTTAATTTGTCGGAAGCTTTGGATTAAATGTGCATAGTTCGATGATGATCGATTTCCAATTGTCTTAGTCATATTATATAGAATTTTGTTATTATTGACGAAATGAGCCTTCTCTAATTGAATTGAGATTGATTTTAGAACATCTTTACCTTTCAAATATATTTTTTAATAGATGATTCGATGCAAAAATCATCGCTATTTTTTTGCTTTTAATTGTGTTCAATTATCTGTAATCAACTTTGACTGATGCATTGATTAAAACTAAATATAATAATGTCAATTAGGACATGATGAAAAAATTCTATTTTACAGATATGCAAAATTAAGTCATGACGAATTAATCAAACCATTGGAATAGACACGAATGAGTTTTTTTCTTTCTCTTCTCTGCATGTTTTACAAAAAAACAAAAATTAGATATTTTTAGTTTCCAATTGTTTCAATCATCCATCAAATTATATCTTTTGTATCATCATGTTTTTCTACATAATTATTACAATTATTAAGTGAAATAGTAATTTATGTTCGTTCTTACATAATTAATATGTTTTCTTTATTTCATATATCGACTTCATTTACACACACGCACACACACACACATTTTGTTCCATTTTTAATAAATGGAATATTATGTTTTAACATATATCGTTTTTCTTTTTGTTTTGTTTTTATTGCAATGTTTTAATAAATGAATGTGACGATAATGATTTCATTGTAATCATATTTTCTTTTTTTTAGTTTGGCATGTCGTTTTGTTGTTGTGCTTGATTTATAATCAAAAAGACATAGATTTGGTCGTCAAAACTGATGAGTAGAAATGGCAGTGTTTTCTTTCTCTATTTTATTGAGAAGAAATGCAAATAGCATATATAAGTCAGCAAGCGGAAGAATAAAGAGACTATGAAGATATGAAAAAAAACAAGGAAAAGGAGGAGAAAAAGAAGAAAGTATGAAGACAATCTGTATGCACTCTTTTTTTTTCTTCTTTTCTCCTTGAACCGTTGTCATTACAATAGTGGAAGAAATTTTTCTGCATTGATTAACTTTCAAATTAGTAAAATTTTGATCTGTGTTGATTATATAGTGTATATACCTATTAAGTAAAGGATAAGTTCAGATTAATTTGTCATATTTATGATATAAAAACTTTTCTTGGCAATTTTAGATCTTTCATCTCTATATAAACATTGACGTAGAACGTTTTTTTTTTATTCATAGTTGCCTTTGGCTAAGAATATTGTATGCGGCAAAAAAAAATTTCGCACATCAACTGCGTAAAAAATGAGTAATTAAGTTCAACATTCCGCTTACTTGCATTTTCTATCGTCGGTACTTTCTTTTTTCGCTATTTTAAATTTGTCCTGTAACTTTATTAGTAAGCCTCTAGTTAGTTGTGAATCTTTTATTTAAACTATTGTATGGTATATACTAAAGAAAATCTTATAATTATTAAGTAATATTTGTCTTTATCATCTTTAGCAACGGGTAGAGAATTTATTCGAGCTGTCGTACGAGTTTAGTGAGACATCATTTCATAGAAAAACTACAAGAAAAAAGAAAAAAAAACATGAAAGTAGTAGCCGGTGATCTATTCAACTGTTACAATATAACGAGGCAGACGTTTCATTATTATTATGTAAGCTAGCTTATAAATCTTCAGTTTCATTTCATTCATCTTATTCAAGCACTTTAAATTTATTATCCCAGAAGACATTTTTATAGAACGCATTTATCAGATCATATATATAGAGTTAATTGTCTACATTAATTCAACATTTTGTTATATATCTCATAAGATGCTAAGAAGAATATTAAATAATTTAACGCGGAAGAAGGTTTTATTTTACAAGTATATAGATATATGTGCGTGTGTTTTCACGTCGCCTGTTTGCTCTTTTATCGTTTAGTAAAATCTCATGTTACATATTTTCTTTTACATAAGAAATGGTTAGATCTCACGCTCACATACTTGATATTAATGGCCAATTAATTTTTCTTTATTTACGCATAAAAAAAGGGATAAAGATTGATTTATTTTTTCTTTATGTGAGCAAGAATTAAGTTTTCTTTATAACAAAAAAAAAAAACCCGTGTCAAATAATTCTGAACATCTTTCTTTTTTCTCTTCTTGAATGACAAGAAGAATTCAATAGATAGCTGATAATCTTTCTATAGCATGACACAGACAATAGAAGAAAAAAACGTTGCATTGAATTTTAAATTGATCGATATATTTATATATATGTTGTATTATTATGCTGAATAAGAACAATATTCGGAATGAAATTTTGATGTTTTTCATTTATTTGTCAGATTGTTGTAGCATTGATTTTTATTCTTATCAGATCTTTACTCTCGAAGATAATTATACATTTATTTGACTATGAATACTTTTCTCTTTTAAGTAGGCTACTTCTCTTCTTTTTATATTTAAGTATATAAAAGCATGCATAATAAAAAAAAAAAAGCCGACCTAGTCTGTAACTAATGCATATAATCATCGGAACTAGAAATACGAATAGCCTACCCGACATTTCTTTCTCTCTCTCTCTCTCTATCTATCCAAATAATAATCGATTGAGTCGTGTTTTTTCTAGAAAATGTATTCATTATTTTTCTCCATTGAATTTCCGTCTATCTATTCTATTCCTTTCTATTTGTCGACGTTTGTTAATAGTCAAATCAGCTTTATGATAGAGCAAAAATAAACGAAATTAACGAGAAGCACAAAAAAGAAAACGGAAAATAGCAATGTCAGTCAATTTTATTACAAAATTCGTTTTGTAATTTTTTCAATAGATGTATATGGAAATATTTTGCATGCAGTCAAATGATCGATGAGACAAGTTCTTATAGCCGTTAGATAGTTCTCAAGGGAAACGGCTGATAAAAGTGAAAGAGAGAAGAAAAAAAGTAAGGTAAAAAAGCACGTACGTAAGTAATGATTTTTGAGTTCATTCTCATATAGTATATATAAAATGACTCTAATTTCCGTTCGATAATTCAACACAAAAAAGAGACAAGCATATGATTAGCATCATAGATTATTGTCGACACATGTCAATTATACGTACGATAAAACTTATCATATATATGAATGTAAATGTGAATAGAGATAGAAGAAAATATTTATCAACTATCATCGTTAATATTGAAATAGAACATATTACATTGACGTTATGGAATCGAAGAATCTTTTATTCTTTGTTAAATTTACAACAACAACAGAAAAATGATGATTTGTATTTCCTCGTCTATTTTGTTATTATAACATATGTCACTATTTTTGTTTTGAATACTAGTAAATCTTATTTTTATGAGCGACAAAACAAATAAAAAAGGAATGGAAAATTCTATTGTATTCGTTCATCAATCATTTAAGTAGAAGATGTCATCGAAAAATAAACGGTGAAAATTCATTTTTATCTCGAAAATTGTTTCCGCTTTCCTTTTTCCTATGTTGTCATGACCACTTTTTTCTTTTCTTTGTTCTATACTACTCGCATTTCTTTTAGTGATAATGATGACGCACGACTATATACACGTCTATATTGAGTTCTTATTTTCTTTGCTCCTATAATAAAAAATAAAAAGAAATTCAGAGAAACTTTCTTCTTATTTTGTTTTTTTAGATCGATGCTGTTGAGTTCTTCTTTTACAAAAAAAGAAAAATATTATTGTCAAAGACTAATTTTTTAACAACTTTTTTTTTCATGTAATATATGTTGATAAATATAGTAGAACACATAATAATTAGTTTTTTAAATAGGAATATTAAAGTAAAGAAGATTTTTTTTTTCTCTCTATTATTCGATTTTATTTCTAAAAGAAATGACACTTGATTAACTCTTTTTTTCTTATTCAACATGCATGATATACTTGCATGAATTATCTGACAAGTTAGATCAAAATAAACAATGATCACTATTAAACATGACAGTATGATTGTATGTAAGATTAAACAGAAACAACAAGAAAATTAAAAATAAGATATTATATTTTGTTTTTATCATCCTAACAGATAAATCATCTTAAACAAGAAATATTTCGAGGTTAGATTTTCCTTTCAGCAAATGCTAATACTTTTTATTATAATGTAAACTAAGATGTTTATGTTAATATGATAAATGGATGAGAATCGTCCGTATTTTTTTTTTCTTCGTCATAGTTTGTAAGAAAAACAATTGTACGTTTTCGTTTATCAATAATAACATTTCAGAAATAGAAAATCTCAACGTAATTTTTATGTTGTTTTTTTTAGTAATGCACATTTAAAAATTCATGACGACAGAAGACAATTATCTCGACGTTATAGAATTAAATGTTGGTGGTGTAACATATGCAACAACAATAGCAACATTACAGCAAGCTGAACCTGATTCACCACTTGCAACAATAACATCAACAAATTCATCGGAAATACGAACAATATTTGGACGTGATAATAAAAATCGAATATTTATTGATCGAGATGGTGTTCTTTTTCGTTATGTATTAGATTATTTAAGAAATAAGAAATTATCATTACCAGAAAATTTTTCTGAATGTGATCGTCTTCGTCTTGAGGCTGATTATTATCGACTAACTAATATGAGTCGAGCATTAGGACAAAATCGTCCATATGCTGCTAATACAAATGGAAAATATGTTAATGAAAGTTTAATTCGTATGACAGCAACAACAAATTCTATTGATTTAAATTCATCATTAAGTAGTTCACGACCTCCACCTCCTCGTTCTAATAGTGGATATATTGTTGTTGGTTATCGGGGCACATTTGGTAAGTAGTTAAATTTTTAGAAAGCAAAAAAAAAAAATAATTTTTTTTTTGTTTTTATTCGAATAGCTTTTGGTCGAGATGGTTTAGCTGATGTTAAATTTCGAAAAATTTCTCGTATACTTGTTTGTGGTCGTGTACATCTTTGTCGTGAAGTATTTGGTGAAACATTAAATGAATCACGAGATCCAGATCATGGTCAAACTGATCGATATACATCACGATTTTTTCTTAAACATACATTTCTTGAACAAGCATTTGATCTACTTGGTGAAGCTTCATTTTACATGGTAAATTTAAAAATGAAAGAAGAAAAATAATTAAATCTTTTATTTAAATAGGTTGGTTGTGCAGCAAGTGGTTGTAGTAGTTCAACTAGTGAAATAGGAAAACAGACTGATAATGAAGAAAATCGTTGGCTGCATTATAATGAATTTGTCTTTTATCGCAGTTAATTTTCTTTCTTTTTTTTTTTCTATTTCTTTCTGCGAACCTTTTTCCTTTCATTTTATTTGACAAATATATACGATTGATATATAAATTATTATTTTCTTCTATATACTATGTGTATCTTTATCTTTCTGTAATCTACAAGACAAAACATAGAGCATAGAAAAAAAAAACACAAGAAAATTTCTTTTTTGTCCTTTTTATCAACTACTACTTATTATAATTATTCATACTTCCGATTATTGTTGTTTATTTTTCAAAAACATAAAAAAAAGTAGAGAACATATAGGTATATATATATATATATCATAGACATTTGCAATAAGATTACATTCAATTATCAATCAATATGTGAAATAGAAAAGTTAAGAGAGTAACTGGAGAAAAAGAAAAACTAAGAAGTAAAATGATACTATTGTATCAGTTGTTTTGATTTAATGAACTCATTATTTATATACTTTGAAATTTCTTTTTTTTCTGCATATTAACTGAATCAATAGATTAAATAGACTGACGGTAAATCGATAATAATCATTCACAGTTTAAAGGATATTACAAGTTGAACCATTAAAATTCTTTTTTTTTTTTTCATTCATATTTTTTTATCATTTATGATGTAATATAAAGGAGAATATTCATGTACATTCTAATTGATTTCGATTAAAGGTCAATGAGTCGAAGGAACTTCTGCACTTTCCAGATGTTAAAATTAAAAATTTTTCGATTTTTGATATACATTTGAAGTGTTCTCTGTGAAATGCCATATAAATGAGTACTCTTCATTAGTACTTTTGTTGAACTCAACTCTCGAAATTCCTAGCAGAAAATTCAAGCCACGATTATTCTTTATATGCAAAATTCTCCTAAAGATAATTTCAAAAGGTGCTGAGAGAGTGGATCATGATTCTTTAACATCGCTGAACACGGTCAGTTTTCGATCACTTTAATTGGAGGAAAAAGAAGTCCTGATACATATGAGAAAGTTTGTTTTGGATTTTTCTCAAAATCAATTTTTGAACAAAAGAAAAAAAACCACACGCATCTAGATTCGCTCCTAGTTGTCATAAAAAAACGAAGTATGGTGTTTCTTTGTTCTACTTATCGAGATTTCTCTACTTGAGAGTTTCATAATTTTTCGTTGAGTCGTTCACAAGAAACTCCGCATATGGAGGTCCCATTAACGGTACTTCACGAGAGTACAACCTGTTAGACTCAAATTTTTACCGCAGTTAGATTATTGAAATTAATGAGACGCATATTCGAGGGAAAAAAACTTTAAAGCAGATGTCTTCAGGAATTAAAGCCGATAGGTTGTACACTCGCGGAGTTTTCTTTACACGATCAAAGAATCTATTTCAATGCTTAATTACGGATTTCTTTTTCTTATATTCTCTATGTGACTCGTTCGATGTTGAAATCTGATACAGGAAAAAAAAAACACATAACTTTGAAAGTTTTAAATTAATCTTCATATGTTGTCGTTCAGTCGGAGCTATTCATTACACTTCTTTTCCGTCAGTATTTTATGAAATATGAGTATGTAGACGACTAGAGTACTTAAAAGTTGGAAGAGTTCACTTTGTCATTAAGGATCATTTATAAGTTCACTTGAAGATCAAAACAATTTGCAGAAAAAAAAATATCGTTGCTAAATATTAAAAGCATAATTATAAAATAAAACTTTTTTTGAATAATTGCTCACATTGCTATCTATCAAACTGATGTTGTTGTTGACGAAAGCAACTATGTTAAAATGATTTAGAGAAAGAGTATCTTGTTAAATTTCAAGTACTTTTGAATAGTCTGTCATGTTGTCATACACGAAACTAATTTCATTGTAAGTAATAGACAATGAAAAGTGATTTGAAAGAAAAGGTTTTGTCTTGGAATCATCTAAGTTATTTTTAATGTACTCAAACTGATGATAAAAATAAAAATGTTTTCTCGTTCTTATTCGATATTTGATCGAGCATTATGTTACAAAATTCTTTCGTCTTATAAAATTGATCTACGATAATGATTTAATAATCTAATTAGTACCATTCTATGAATACTCTAAATTTCTCTTGGAACAGACTCGAAAGAATGCGAAGCTGTTTTTATTATCTTTACTGATCAGCTTAGGTTCTACTTGGTAAGACGATCGTTATTATTTATTTTCTCAATTCTATCCATATGGATATGAGAACTTCTTTTTCTATTGCGAAGTAATTACTGTTATCTATGAAGATGAAAAATGCCAAGAAAATCATAAGATCAATCATTATATGATAAGAATATTAATCCATCCAGAAATGTTCAAAAGATTTTCTTCAAAAATAAGAAATATCTTTCGATGTTTGACGATAAATAAGAAATGGTTAATTGATATCTGATCTTCTTTAGTTTTTATTAATTTTTAAAAATTCGTGACTGATAAACCATGCTAACAAGAAATGAGACATTATAGTTAATACCATATTATGTTGCACACAATTGTCTCATTTGAAAGTAAAAATCATGAATAACAAAGTCTTGTTATCAAAGTACGTAATAGTCGATAAAACATTCTGCATATAAACAATTCGCTAATGCATCAATGAATAGACGTCTGTAGACTATATTCATATTCAATTGATAGTTATTGCCAATAGACTGAGAACATCAGTACAGGACTAAGTCCACTGATTGAAGTTTAAATTCGATGCATCAGTAGTAGTAGAAATGAAACTAAACGAGCTGAAGTCTTGATGATACTGCTGACTAGCTTATTTTACGGCTTGACAAATTGATGTGTACATAGCCTTGATTTTGCATCCTACTTAGGATGATAGTCAATAACTTAATTCATTAGTGAAAACAAATATAAATTGCATTCAGTCGAGATAAGTTAGGGATAATAGATACTTTTTGTTAACTAATACTGTTCGACAAAATCTTCAATATCTGTTTATCATCGAATCGTGAAAAAGAAATCTACGTATTCATCAATTGCAGAATCTAACTAAATTATAAAAAATTTTGCATAATACAATAGCATATATGACTGCTATTGCTGCAGAACTATTGAATAATATTCTTTTCAAACTCTTTTTTTTTACAATCATTTTGACGTAACCTTAGTCGAACGTTTTTTTTTTCTCGTATGTTTGACATGCGCAGATCACAAGATATGCTCATACTTACACAACTTTCCCTTCATAGATAAACACTTAAATGCTTGCATGAGTTATGTGCATATTCAAAACAGCTTATATGCTGAATTCATGAAAATCATACGAATACGTACATTTGAAACAATACTTCTTACAATTGAGGATGTTTGAATCTACTACTTACTCATACAGATTTCCTTTTTATTCTATTTGTTACAGACTTTATTATTTAAACTGTGAAATTTTATTATTAGTCGAATTATTTTGAATGTAAAACTGAAGAAAAAAAACGAAAAGCACGTATAGAATATAATTAAAGGTAGTTTCACGCATCAAAAAATCATTTTCATAGTTGTGAAAGATGATCGGATGTAATGGAATATGACTATCGTTAAACTTGTGATGGGAACAGACATTTGTTGATAATCTGTGCAGCTTGTACTGTTTTTCACAAGTTCGACTAGGACATGTAGACTGAATCTTGGCTGATTAGACAAGAACAACCGTACCAGTAAGATTCTTATATTTTTGAAACTCCTACCGAATTTTTATCACTCAGGTGCTTCCACTTTATAAATCAACATGATTATCTTCTGTCGTTACTGTTTTGTATTTATATTAAGTAAAGAATAAACTGAGATAAATCATCTAAATTCATTTGAAATCATATAAGTCAGCTTAACTCAATTTAAATATTCTGATATACATCATAAACTTGGTTCCATATATTATTGAATTTTTGCATTAAAAGTATGTGTTTGATGTTAAACTTAGAAACTATGGTTACTAATAATAATAAAACTATTTTTCCCTGTGTTTAAATTAAAAAAAAAACTTGATTTCTTATATTTCTTTCGTTTTTCTTCACTTA
>CAJNOL010001655.1:0-32676 GCA_905250125.1 Rotaria sordida
ATATTTTATCAACTATATTTTTCTAATGATAAAAATAAATCCTCTGTAATTGCTTATATTGCTGATAATTATGTGAAAAAATTAATGAATAACATAAATAAATATTTTCACAATAACAATGTACTTTATATTCATCAGTTGATGTTAATGGTATAAATTCAATAGATTTACATTGTTCAATTGATGATGAAAGTAATGAAATAAGAGACCAATCTATTAAAGACACTCTTTTATTTTTTATTTTTTCCTCATGTAAAAAAAACAAAATGACAAAAACAAACACCATTCGACTAATCATTCTCAATTTCAAAAATATTCTCAATCGCTTTTCGACAGATTAGACAGATTCTTTTCGATTGTTCCTCAAATCGACTTTTACAATTAGAACAAAAGAAAACATGACCACATGGAAACATTACACAGTTTGCTGGTGCATCGCAGCATAATTGACAAATGCCGAAATCATCATTACGATCGTTTATCAGTGTCAGCGAATGAGGCACTATTCTAGTAGGTGAAACAAGACCCATCAAAGAGAAAGCCGCTATACGACCGTTGAGAAAAAAAAATGGATAAAATTCTTGACTTGGATCAATATGTGCTACAGTTCTTGTTGGTAAGATGGATTCGTTATTACGACACATATAAATATCACCACTTTGATCGTATACAAAACGATATTCATCAAGTTCACTCAATCTTTCATCGAATCCATCTTTATTGATAATCCAAAATTCACGACGATTATATAAATCCATTGGATCATCAGCTGGTAGTTTATCAAAATTTGCGAGAATATGTGATAGTTTACTATTGGTAAAACCAATAATTCCTCTTTAAAAACAAAATATTATGTTATTGAATAGAGTTTCAAGAGAAAAAATTACTTACGGTGTTCCATAGTTAAAGTCAATGGATAAAATACGTATATAAAATTCATCACCAGGTTTGATTGGGAAATTAATGAATAAATAAGGTCGTGTTAGTTTTCGAACATCTAACACATATAAAACATATCTATATATTGAATAATTCCTATATTATAAGTTTAAACATACTTTTTCGAAAGACAACTTTATTTTCACAATATAACTCAAGTTCTGGTCCATGAACATCGTGAAAAACAATTGGTTGCAAATTTGTAGGTTGTAAATGGGTAAAATACCGAATAGATAGATTATGTGGTTGACTTTCATATTTGATAAAAAATGTTCTAGCATCGAGAATTCTTTTTGGTGGAGTGGTTAAAACAACACCTTAAGAATAAAAGTGTGATTTTATCAGTGTGATGTTATTGAAAATAATTTGAGAATCGAAAAATTTGACTTCGGAGGGCTTTACTGACGAATAATTCAGAAGAAAACACAACGACATAAAAATTTTGTTTCATGAATTTCGATGGTATAGAAATACTTAAATTTGGAATTTGAGCAGTCATCCTATTCCGCGATGTTCAACATCGTGCAATCGATTCCGCGCCCGGAATCGAATCCAACGATTCCGGAACTGGATCCAACCACAACTTCAATCAATTCCGGGATCCATGCCCGCAATTCCGGAACCGCATACTCGCAATTCCGGATCCGGAATCCCTAACTAGCATTCATTCTGGCCCTCACTCTCACATTCGCTATTGTGCTTAGAACAAGCGAGCGATTCCCCAGAGGAATTCCCGGAATTGAATTCACACGGAATCACTAGGAATTCCGGCATTGGAAGAAGCAATTCCGCATACGGAATTGCAAGCTCCGATTTTGGATCCGGAATCGCTTCTCGTAATTCCGGATCCGGAATCGCTTCTCGTAATTCCGGATCCGGAATCGAATCTTCTAATTCCGGATCCGGAATCGCATCTTCCAATTCCGGATCCGGAATCGGTTCTTCCAATTCCGGAATTCCGCGGAATTCCTAGTGAATCCGGCTCAATTGAATTCCGCGAATTCCTCTGCGGAATCGCTCGCTTGTTCTAAGCACAATAGCAAATGTGAGGGTGAGGGCAAGAAGGAATGCTAGTTAGGGATTCCGGATCCGGAATTGCAAGCTCCGATTCCGGATCCGGAATCGCTTCTCGTAATTCCGGACCCGGTATCGCATCTTCCAATTCCGGACCCGGTATCGCATCTTCCAATTCCGGATCCGGAATCGCATCTTCCAATTCCGGATCCGGAATGAGCAGTCATCCTATTCCGCGAACTTGAACATTCCGCAACCAGTTCCGACCCCGGAATTGCTTCCAGCGATTCCGGAACCGAATACAAACTAAATCCACACCAATTCCTAGGAATTCCGTTTAATCCCGGAATACTTAAATTCAACAACACCGGAACCGGTGGGCATTGATAGCAATTCCGTCCGATTCCATCTAGTTCCGGAATTGCAACTTGTATTTCTATTCTATCAATCTTTATCGATGTAATGACCATCTGATTCCGGTCAGGAATTCCGCATTTGAGCGGATCCGGAATCGGTGGGAATTGCTAGGAATTCCGCGGAATTCCTTTCGATTCCATGCGATTCCGGATCCGTTGCATACACAGAATTCCGTCCCGGAACTACATCAAGTTATAAAACTCAGAAGATGACTGGCATGCCAAGGCTGAGCGATTCCAGAATTACAAGGAATTCCGCGGAATTCCTTCCAATTCCTTGCGATTCCGGATCCGTTCGATTCCATCGAAATCCGGAATTGCAACCTGTGTTTGTATTCTATCGATCTTTATCGATGCAATCATCATCCGATTCCGGTCAGGAATTCCGCATTTCAGCGGATCCGGAATTGGTGGGAATTGCTAGGAATTCCGCGGAATTATTTCCGATTCCATGCGATTCTGGATCCGTTGCAGACCCGGAATTCCGTCCCGGAATTACATCGAGTTATAAACCTCAGAGGATGACTGCCACGCCAAAGCTGAGCGATTCCGGAATCACAAGGAATTCTGCGGAATTCCTTCCAATTCCGTGCGACTCCGGATCCGTTACACACCCGGAATTCCATCCCGGGATTACATCGAGTTATAAACCTCAGAGAATGACTGCCATGCCAAGCCTGAGCGATTCCGGAATCACAAGGAATTCCGCGGAATTCCTTCCAATTCCGTGCGATTCCGGATCCGTCGCATACCCGGAATTCCGTCCCGGAATTACATCGAGTTATAAACCTCAGAGAATGACTGCCATGCCAAAGCTGAGCGATTCCGGAATCACAAGGAATTCCGCGGAATTCCTTCCAATTCCGTGCGATTCCGGATCCGTTACATACCCGGGATTGCGCCCCGGAATTGGATGCACTTATAAGCCTCAGCGGATGAGAATGATGCCATGGCTGGGCGATTCCGGAATCGATAGGATCTGTTGTAAATGATTCCGGAATCAGATTATGGTGTGGTTGAATGTAGTTCCGGAATCGGCGGAATCAATTCCGGGGTGGGAACTGGTTCCCGAATGTTGAACATCGCGGAATGGGCTGTATTCTCTCCGGAATCGGTTCTTCCAATTCCGGAATTCCTAGTGAATCCGGCTCAATTCAATTCCGGGAATTCCTCTGCGGAATCGCTCGCTTGTTTTAAGCACAATAGCGAATGTGAGAGTGAGGGCAAGAAGGAATGCTTGTTAGGGATTCCGGATCCGGAATCGGTGCTTGCAATTCCGGATCCGGAATCGCCCCTTCCAATTCCGGAATTCCGCGGAATTCCGTGGAATTCCTAGTGATTCCGTGTCAGTTCAATTCCGGGAATTCCTCTGCGGAATCGCTCGCTTGTTCTAAGCACAATAGCAAATGTGAGGGTTAGGACAAGAAGGAATGCTAGTTAGGGATTCCGGATCCGGAATCGCTTATTATAATTCCGGATCCGGAATCGCTTCTCCCAGTTCCGGATACGGAATCTCTTCTCACAGTTCCGGATACGGAATCGGTTCTTCCAATTCCGGAATTCCGGGGAATTCCGTGGAATTCTTAGTGATTCCGTCTCAATTCAATTCCGGGAATTCCTCTGCGGAATCGCTCGCTTGCTCTAAGCGCAATAGCCAATGTGAGGGTGAGGGCAAGAAGGAATGCCAGTGGGCGATTCCGGAATCGAGCCGAGTAATTCCGGAATCAGTCCGATTAATTCCGGAATTGGTGCGATTAATTCCGGAATTGATGCGAGGAATTCCGGAATTGATTGTAAGTGGGGTTGATCCGGTTCCGGAATCGGTGGAATTGATTCCGGGGGCGGAATCGATGCCGCAATGTTCAACATCGCGGAATAGGATGTATTCTCTGGAATTTTAGATCTCTGTTAATAAAACTTGTTATACACTGAAGATCATTATGTTAATCCTTGTTTTTCTCTTAACATTGCCAAGTTTTCGCATATTTAACTGAGTATTTTACCAATTTGTCCGACTAATGGTCAACTAGAATGAGTAAAGTGGAACCTGAATATTTTCAGAAGATAATAACATTATATTATAGGACACACTTTACTATGTTAGAAAGCGTACTTTATTATATCTTTTCTTTCAATAAGCGGAAAAATGATGTGCAAAACCGACTTGACGCGTTTTCTTGAAAATTTGCGTCATTTTCATAGATTCGAAGAAAACAATGGGAAAAAAAAAGAAAAACGTAACTAAAAATTAACTAGTGACATATATTCTCAGTATGTGAAAGTAGGGCTTTCTTTTCATATAATTTTCATCTGTTACGTAACTCCTGGGGAAGAATATGGAACTTGCCTTAAAACTTAAATAAATTCTCACGTGTGTGCATTACTAAAAAAGGCTCTTAGTTTATTTTGTGCCGCAACTCCAGAGAATTTTCCCAATCGCTCAGAATTATTCATTAACTTTTCATAGACTATTCAATGCTCGACTTACTCTTCAGTTATTCATGTTTGTTAACAAATAAAATGGTAACGCTCTCACTCAATCCTCATTTTAGCATGTGATTTTTGTTTTAATCTTTTGACTGATAATACTTGGTTTTTAGCCATCAGACAATTTTCAATTCGATCATTATATTGATAATGATTGAATGTCTTTTTCAGTCGCACAAAAATGAAATAAATTACAATAAAATTTCAAATGTTTTGTAAAGGGGAAAAGAAACTTTTATTGTAGAATTAGAAAAATTAACTAGATGTTTAAGGAGAGAAATTTGACAATATTTAGACTACATCATGCAAACAGCATGATACTTTTGAAAAACAATGTGTAGTAGATAGACCTGAATTTTTGACGCACAACTGTCTTTGACTATGAATCTTCAGTAAATCTAACACTACAAGAAAAGCAGTTCCTTATGAGGATGCAATACTAATATACGATTTTCCTTGATTAGCACCAACTATAAAATCAATTGATCCAAAAAGTATCAAGATTAAGTGTCACTTCAGAACTAATCAATAGCCTAAATCTTCAAGTTTTCTGTTCTTTTCTGTGAAAAATTTCATCCGAAAATTGAAAGTAAAGAGTTCGTTGTTATCTTCGGACAAATAGACAAATGATCTGTGCGAGGTTGCATTGTGTACGTTATACATATATCACAGCGTCCTGACAAACTATACGAGCGATGTTCTGTTCTTTAATGACTCCTTTTGTGACATCCTGATAGATTCAGCGATCCGTGTTTATATTTCAACATCAAATCTTGTAGTACTTCGAAAATAAAACAAAAATAAGCTTTCTATATCCTAACAATAGTGCATTATTGCAATATTTATAGTATAACTTCTCAACAACACAAGAAATTTCAAAACGATTTTTTTTACACAGACCTCTTACTGTCCTCTATAAATTTTGTGAGTGAGCTATCGGCATGTATTTTTAGTGTAAAAAGTGAACCATAAAATCAATTTGCATGAAATGCACAGATGTTAAAGTGTTTTATTATATATACATATACTCCAAGTTTCAAGGCTCTACGCTTCGTTATTGCTAAGAAAATTCGATCGAAAGTTAACAAAACATGAATGCATTACCTATGAACAAACTGGAGAAGTGATTTAAAACTTCGAGGTGGGCGAATATCTATTTTTGGAAGTACAAACACATAGAACGTGATATTATAATCACAAAATCCTAGACAACTAACTTGTGATTCACAGGATTGCCACCTCCTCAGTCCTGACAATAGACAAAATAGTGATTTAATAAAGACAACATGATTATCGAACCAAAACAGCTTATAGTGTGCTTATTAATTTCGTGCAAAAAAAAGCGGTTAGCGCAATTTCAGTGACGCTAAAATGTGAAACACAATGTAGCTGTACTTGCTAATTACAGGGAGATTATTTTATTGTATCTATTTTGGAGTATATTTCTCCATCATCCTTTTTCTTAACCTTTGAGAAATGTAACAAGAAAGTACTTGTTAGATTAGAATGAGATCTTTTCAATATATGACCTTTGATCATATCTCAAGAGGAAATTTCTAAAATATTTTTAACATCGATATGAATAAATCAGATTATTAGCCTATAATAATATATAAACTTTTCTTCCAAAGCTAAAAATAATTTTTGGTAATGCCTTAGAAATATTCGAAGTTTCGCAATAACTGCTAAAATTTCTTTCTTATGTTTTAGTAATATTCAAAATTTTCCAAAAAATGCTTTCTTATGCGAAAGTAATTTCGTTAGATGTTACTTTTTCATGTGTTTCTAATTTCGAAAATCTGAACATACTTCTTTTCTCTAATTACAGAAATACTCATTTATATATACTTTTAACATTTGCGTATACATCAATAATACCCCACAATGGCATTCTAGAATCAATAGTTCTAGAAATTTCGTGTTCTCGGCCATTGAATATATAAAAAGCTCCTCTAAAAAAAGAAAATAAATATATCGATAATTTTATTAAATAAAAAGCGAACTCTTGATTATAATAAAATGAGATCACAGTTTGGTTTGTTAACTTGTCAAAAATACGTTTAACATACGATAATCCAGTCTTTTGACAAATATTTGGTACTGCAGATTTACATAATTCATGGATTTGAATTGTATTTGGATCGATTTGAGTAAAACCTAAAATCATACTTTTTGAAAATTTCATCAACTCAATCATGTCTTTCATTTTACCTATAGCTAACGATCCCATCAATATACGACTTTCATTACTATCAATTCTTATATGTATATATTCATTCATTTCAATTTGTCTATTTGTAAATGTAATACCTGTCAAAGAAAAGTACAATTATTAAAATTCGAATGAGAAAGTAATGAAGAAATCACCATCATCATATGATGTATGTCGTGTTGCTCTTAATGCATTATTATCTAGTTGAATATTTTTTCCAAATGTCTTTTGATGAAACGAAACCATAGGTATCGGAGGTTGAGCCATTTCTAAAATAGATAATAGTTCACTTTACACATTATGCTAATATTAATTCATATGATTGACATACAGACGGCATCACAGAAAAAATGCACACTAAATTTGAAGTTAATAAAAATTCTCCAATTTTTTTCTTATTTAAGTCAATAGTTGAATCCTTCCGATGCGCCATGCGAATGAAAATGCGTGAAATACAGTAGTGCTCCGAAGCAACCAATATTGGAGGATGGAAGGGAGTGTCACGATTTTTTCCAACAGAATGAAAAAAAAAATTCTTAGCTTTGCTAGGAAAAAAACAAAAATTTTCCACGACTCGGGAGGGAGATGTCACACCCCCTCCGCTCGAGCTGAGTATGGGTGTGAGGACGATTGAAGAGAAGAAACACTTTGACTAGCACTGTTCGATAGTAGAGGGATATATTTCTATTATTTTGATTGAACTTTAAGTGTTTTTATCATTATTTTGCCATGGATATTAAACTCTTATGAATGCCAACTTTCGACAAGAAAATCGTTTGAATTCGTTATTTATTCGAGACACAATGAGTTCTACATTTATCTAGAATGATTTCAGTGCGAATCTCTAGTTTATTACCAGCTAAAGTTGTGCAAATTGTAGGAAAACTTTTCCTAATGGTAACCGTTTTTCGGTGAAAATTTCAAGCTCGATGATTGTCAAGGAGTACTTCATAAGATGTGAGTGTGGATGTATACGTTATAAGACAACCACGGCCACATTCTGTGGTATTTACCTTTCTAAAACGAATGAATGCACTGACAGAATCTGTATTATTTGAAAGCAAAGGCAAGCAATTATACCATTCATATTCATTAAAAATTGTAAAGAAATCTGTTGTTACTTTACGAAAATTGAAGTATATTTTGAGCAAAAACGAAAGCTACTCGTCTTATCATAGATCAGGATCGACATTTACTTTGTTCTTCTACTTTAATTCGACTTTAGACTGTAAGTTTTGGCATTCATTTAGGGGTACTTATCATTCCAGAACTAGAAGTTCAACAGGATTCGAGTCAGAGTTCGAGAAATTCAAGACACTCTTAAATAAGGAAGCTTGAAACACTTACACAAAATCGCATTGACAGATTTACAAAAACAGGTTAGTGTAATCTCGATATAGGTGCCACAAACACTGAATGCTATTTGATTTTTTTGAATTTCCAGTTTCTGAACGGTATTTATATCTCTTTACATCTGATTAATCTCTCACTCTAATCAGAATCACTTTTGAAAATGAGAAAAAACCTAAAAGGTCTTACAAAGCATAGCTCAAATGCTTTTTAGTTTCTAAGAATCGAACATAAAAAAAAAATGATGATGTTTGCTCTTGTCGTTAAAGAGAACGAAGATCTACACTGTGCGTGCCTGACAGTCTAAAGATGGTTTTTCGAATTTTTGAGGGTCGTATTTCGACTATAAAGTCAAAAGAACTAAAGCTAAAAACTTGATAGTGATAACAGTGTTAGAGGACTATGTGACCTACTAGATGAAATTAAAAAAATTGTTTTCTGTTGCCATCATATGAACAGGAGTACTATAACAGATTGGTCTGTGATAGCAATTAAGGCTCAAAAACATCGGAGATCTTTTACTTGGTATAAGATAGTATGGGTTTTCTTGAAAAAAGTCCGATGGACCGATTTACGATCTTATACAGCCAAGGGTGGCGCAGGGAGGTCAGTCCTAAAATCGGAAAAAGTCAACAATTGTTCTCCAAACTGAAGTTTTCTCTGAGTGGGGGAGGGTGACTCCCATTCTCTTCCCGGTCGCGCCGTTCCTGTATACAGCTCTTTCTTGTACAACAAAAGTAAAAACATCTTACTGAGTCTTCCGTTGTCTAGTTCAAGCATATGTAACAAATCTGTTATATCGAATCAATTACATCGCAGAATAAAAACGCCATTCAATTATAAATAATTGAATCTTTTATTTTAATTTATTTCATATGTTTTACAAATATTCAAGAAATTACGTAATACGAAGATTTGAATAGTTTTTGTGTTTTTTAAAAATCAATATGAATTTCAAATGAAAAAGAAGTACTTTACTATTCTCAAGTATTTAAAATTTTTTCTAGTCTTTGCCTCTAAGAATTTATTGAAATATGTTTTAAAGAAAATAACTTCACATGATAATCCAACAAAAATATTATAATAATAATCAACATATTTTATTTTTTCTTAAAATACGAATCAATTTTAGAGGTAACACGTCATACATAGTACGAATCGATGATAACCAAAAAGTCAAATATGTGTATCTATAACTATAGTAATTATATAAAGTGATATTTTATAGAAAGATTTTAAAATTTATTACGAGAATGATGATGAAAAAATAAATGCACTGAAGTATATTTGTAATAATCTAAGTTAAAGCTTAAGTATATATGAAATAGTTAACTAAATAACTGTGACATAACTCAAAATAAACAGTTTATATCTATAAATAATATTGTTGTTTGGAGCTGCTCGAACACCATGAGTTTATCATTATATAACACTCTTTCATAAAAGATCCTCTAATTGATTTTCTTTCATTGACAAGGTGATCATTACTGATATCTGTTAACTGCTGTATTTAACTTTTATTTTATTTATCTAGTTGATATATCCAGAGAATAATTCTTTGTCACGAATACTATTTTCTCTCATATTTTTCTTAATGTTGTTTAATTGATAAAAAAAAACAATTGTTTGAAAAAATGAAAATGAAAAATATAAAATCTTTCATACCTGATGTCATTGCTGATATTTGATTTGTAACAATATTGACAGGTTGCATTGGTGTCATCTCTATTGATGTTGATTGAGACAATGTATTTGGTTCATTAACGACCATAGAAGGTTTTTGTTCGTCCGATTTAGAAAATGGTGGTTTAACAAGTGTCATTGGTGGTGTAATTTCTTTTAATTCAATTATATGAAGTTCAGGTGCAGGATTTAATTGACCTAATACTTCGAAATATGAGCCTGGCATAAGAATAATTTCATTTTCGGTATTTTTAAAATATGAATGTGCTGAAACAGATTTTCCATTGATGCATTCAATTGAAAAGAGAGTACGTTGTCCATGTTTACCGAGAAATTTCTCTGACTCAAGTAATTGCATATCAGCAGTACAAGAACTTACTCCCCACCAAGCAAATTTTGTACCAGTTTTGTATTTTGAACTTAAATCGACATCTCGAATACCACGCCATACTCTTCTACTTTGTGATGGTAGTTTATGTAGAGCAGTAAGAAATAATTTAAGATACGAAAACCATGGTTTCAAATCTCCACGATTTTCAGCACGTAATGACTCATTAAGCACAACATATAAACTTAGTCCACTATCAAATTCCATTGTATACAAATGGATAGAAGCTGATTCTTGTTGATTTAACCCATCAGCTGGACTTTGACAATTATGTAATGCAACTAAAACATTGTCTTCAATTTCATTAAAAACTTTTGAAACCGGTTCAATAGCTTCCATGAGTGAAACAAGTGGTTTATCTTGATAGCCTTTTATCGGTGACAATAGATGATCTACAGGTTCATTGTAGAGATCAGTAAAACGAGTTTTATTACCAGATTGTATTGGTTTGGCCATCTGTTATATTTCCGTTCACAGCAAAAAAGGATAAACGTCAAAAATCTAGAAAAAGAGAGAATAACATCACTGCTGTTTTATTTTCATATGAAATAACATTGAAGTATAATGATGGATCGGCCAAAAACAAAAACAAAGCATAGTGTTTGATGTTTTGGGTGTGAGTGTGAGGTGTATGTGTTAGCAGAGGGAAGGCACACACCCTCTTTGGTGAGCACTATGATATCTGGCAGCTAGTTAAAAAAATTAGGTTTTTCATTAAGGAAGGGATGGGGGCGGAGCGGTTAAATGAAGTCAATTTAAGGGCGAACCGAAAGTCTTAGAGAAATTTTGATCCGGCCGAAAGTTCATCGTAATTCGAGCCTGTAATCCGCTTTGCTCACTCCTTTTCATTGATTTGAGTTCAGAAGCATTCTGCAGATACGTTTTTTTTTGCTACTTCTTTGTCATCACATTATTTGTTAGATTTTGATGATAATTCAATATATTTTTATCAAGTAACAAAAGATTATGAATAAGATGAGGAAGAAAGCAAAGAAAACTAATCATTCGAAATGTTGGCAATATCTAAGAATCGAGACGAATAGATAACTAACATATATAGCCAAGCGGATTGACTTAAGTAATGCTGGCTATTAGCTACGATATCATATCGACTTCAATAGTTTCAAATATTAGGATCAAATTGACGTTATATATTTGACTGTCAAAATATTTTGAATTCTTTTCAAAATCATCCTAATAAGTTGCTTACTACAGGCGATTAATTTTTATCGAAATCGTGTTGAAGACTTTTGAGATGCGTTGCTGGTGATATAAGTAATATTGTATATGTGACATCGTTTACTTTGTCTTTGTTTATCGTATAATTTGTTTGTTAGTTGTGGAAGATAGAGATGGTCTATCTTTATTTTCTACCTTCTCTTTTCTTTTTATTTGAATATTTTTTACCTACAAACTTTGTTGACAATAGCTGCACTTATCAAAAGTAAAATATTCAAGATGATAAGTATACGATAAGTGAATGCAGCCAAAGAAAAATTTCACACGTGTACAAAGAACTTCATTGCGAAGGGAGTATAAAGTATGATATTAATTTCTACATAATGTGAGGCCTAGCTTTGATTGTGAATGCATATATAGGGTGTGGGTATATGCGTATGAAATCGGAGAAAAGAAAAGCCACAGTCATACCCACTCATAAACTCAAATGTAGATTAAGAATTTTATTATAATAGAAATGTTCAATTGTCAATAATTAAAAACAAGAACATTACAATGTTTTCTTTTAAAGTTAAATAGCAATAAAAATTTTCTTATAATACATGAAAGCAGCAATAAATGACCAAAAAAATGCACCATAGAGATGAATCGCAAGTTGTTTAGCATGTGTATTATCAACATCGAATTGTACGGGAAAACTAGTTCCAAAACGACCATGTCCTATATAAAGAGCAATTGAATTCATACCTAACCAGAGAAATGGACTACCAGTAAACCATCGATTAACATCAACAAGTAGATAAAGAATAGTTAATATGAAAAAAGCTAAACTTGCTAGAATTAATACGAATGTAAGTGACCAAAGATTTTTATTAATTGGAATCCAACTATTTGAATGACCACCACGTGATAAGATCAAACCAATAGAACCACAAATAATACCTGATATTAACCAATGAATACAAATACGACGAACACGAGTCGAATAAATAAAACTATGACCAGCTTGAACACCAAGATAACATAGAAGAATTCCCGTTAAAATACCCAAAATGCCTGAATATTAAAAAAAAATATTCATCACAAGAAATAATCTTAAATACACATTTTCTGTTTGCATATCGAATGAATCGCATTTTCATATATTCTAATCGAATTTCAGAGATAATTATATCGTTTTTAGGAAATAAAAATTAAATTAAATTTATCATATTAACCTCAATTATTCAATTTCCTTGTCAATTGATTCTAATAGTATTTTTACTAGAATAATTTCCGGTAAATATTAATCAGAACATTATCATAATTTGTCAGAAAAAAAATCCATGAAACATATCAAATAAGAAGTCTAGGGAAAGTTAAAACAAATCGTCTCATATACTAAGTCATTTGTTTAAAACGAAAGTATTTTTTAAAGTTTCTATGAATTTAATAAAGTAAAAAGAATCATTTGTCACCTTCGGGATCATAAGGTACTTTAGTATGATAGATTTCTTTACAAGTTGGTTCATTATATAAATGAGTATTTCCTAAAATCAATCGATCAATATATCCAGCAGATCCTACAATAAATAAATAAATAAATAACAATATTCAACTTCACAAGACTTTACCTCCAGTACAATTCATATATTTTCCATGATCATGTTTTCCACCAGGACCTAAATATCCAGTCGGACAATTTGGAACATGAACAAGAAAAGTTATCAAAATCCAAACAGTCATAATCATTAGAACAACAAACCATTGAATCCAAAATTGCAACGTACTATTAAATAATTCTCTACATAATGATTGTTTTTCATTGTCACCTATAAAACAAAAAAAAAAGAGATTTTTATCATAGGACAAAAAAAATTAATATTTTTTACAAATGGATAATCGTGTCGTATCTCGTTCATCGTATTTTTTATCAAAAACAAGAACAATTATAGCAGTAAAGAAATAACATGTTGCTAATCGTTGAAGAACACCAAAAATTCGAAGATTTTCCAATTTTGGTACACCATCTTGTTCACTGAGTCCTATATATATATATTTGTATCGCATATCATTTAAAGTCATAATCACATGTAATTTTCTTTTTTTACCTAATACGAAAAGAATAATTGTTCGTCGACAAATTTTCAATAGAATATTTCGTTTTTGTAGATTTTTTGAACGAAGTGATCGTTGTGAAAGAACAATTGAAACACCCATCATCCATGTAAACCAAGGAAATACAAGATCAGCTAATGTTAAACCATTCTAAACTAGTAAAAAGAAAAAAATTATTAACAATTAAACTGAAACAATAATTCTTCTTTGTTTGACTCACTTGAATGATCAAAAAACCAATAACCACCACCTATAAAAAAAAAAAAGTTCTTGTTAGTATAAAGTTGATATAGTTAACAATGTAGAATTGGAGAACGATCGATTCTAAGATTATTCTCTAAATTCTACTTTTAAAAATCTGAACTATTGATATACGTTTGCTGATACAATGCGAGAGTAAACTCATCTTGAAATTGCTTGAATTCTCGTTCATCCAAAAAGGCCGAAAATTTCAAGATAGATTCGACACTACAAACTACACATCTATGGTCAAATTCTTAGTGAGATTCGATTCCAAAAAAAAAATTCCATCCCAAAACAAGTTTTTCAGATGTTCTGACACGGAATCTTTTGTTTTGTTTTTTCGGATTTATTATTCAATGATAAGGGAATTTTTTGTTTCTATATGCGTACTCAGTCACGTCGCTAACGAATGGTTTTACGTATAAACAATCAGCTTATTGCTTCGATCTAAGCCATGACTCTTATCCTGTTTTCACTTGTACAATATGTTTGAAATACGTTTTTTTTTCGTTTCATGACCAAAGAGATGAAAAACAATTCAAATAAACTTCTCTACAATCAAACTTATCTTATGAATATTCTCATCAATTGAAAACTTGTATAATGTAATTATTAGAAAACATACCGCCGTAGTTGACAAAGATCATAACCATAAGTGAGAATCCTCGAAAAGTATCTAAAGCTTGAAGACGTTTGCACAAAACTTTTTTCATACGAATACGATCATTAGATACATTTGTTGAACCAGGTAGTGGTAATTCATTGGTATTGATAGCAGCATCATAAATATTCACATTAGATTTATTTACCATTTGTTGCTCAATATCTTTTGTTGAAGATAATGATTTTTCTTCACTATTATTATCGACAAATTGTTTATACGAACAAAGACGAGCAAAATAATGTTTATGATATATGTGATGCCAAAGTTGAGCTAATATAATATATATAACAATGAATAGGATACCAATAATAACAGGAATCCAATAGTAACTTGGATTTCCGATTTGTTCTATAGAATAAATACATCCATCTTGTTTCATTTCCATAATACTAAGTATATATGTACCATGTTCAGCGAATTTGTATGATACAATTTGGCATGATAAAGATCTATTAGACGGCCATGTGTGAAGTTCAAAATTATACGCATATTTTGTATTGATAATTATAGTAGCATTTCGCTTCGGTTTTACCACAATCATTTTTTCAAGATTACAGCTTTCGCATACAACTTTATTGCCGAATAATGCAATATCATTTGAATAGTTTCTATTGTATACAATCAAATAGGCTTCATCCATAGATAATGTTCTTGTGAGATCATTTTGAACGATTGGTATTCTACGATAGACACTTTGAACGAACGACAGTGAAATAAGTATGATGTAAACGGAAAATTCAATGTTCATCTAAAAGTACGGCATATTTAACGTCGAAAATGGAAATTAAAATTCTATCATCAATAGAACGATAAGATGTCATTATTCGTATCAATTTTGATCGATCAGAAGCCGAACTTCCGTTTTTTTTTTCTAAAAAAGACCTGCTGCTCTGCGTTTCTATAAGTCAAGGAGATAATTTATACTTCACAAAAACCTTCTATTTTATCAGTTTTACTCTCAACAGATGAAGAAAGAACTCATTCGTTTTTATCTCATATCATTGTCTCAAATAATTGTTTGGTTTGATAGAAAGATAGATTTTATTTCGAAACCATTTGTTTCATATAGAGTTTTTTTTACAGTGAAATCTTACTTATTTCCTTATTTGTAGAACCAGTTGCACAGATGGTTATTTAGGAGTTAAATCAGATAGTCACTTCTTGAGACTCACTCTTAATAGTTTTGTTTTTTCTATTATGGGGAACGATAGAATGTTTGAAACTGAAAGCATCTAGGATTAGATAAGGGACTGATTTTACAAAGGTAAACATTGAAGAAATACGTGCTCGATTCTCAAGAATACTTATCCATTTGACATGTATGAAAAGAAAAGCAGGAGTGTTACTGTGTGAATACGACTTATCATAAGCAATTTAGATTGCTTACAGTAGGTAAATAAAGAGTTTAGTATACTTTATAATGAATACTAGTTTGACTCCTCCCGCATAATACTTTAAGTCTCATACCTCTGGAGATAAATTCTCCATCTTTCAGTCACACTATATATCCTATCTTCCCTGCGACGTTTTATTGTCTCTGTTTCTGAGCTTCATATATTGTGTTAAGTTTCAGAATATTCTAGAATCCTTTTAACTTTACATCATTCTCGACAGCTCCAGAATATTCCAAAAATGTTTCATCTTTGACCTGACCGTATAATTCTCATAGAAAGTCTTAGAAAATTCCACAATATTCTACCATGGTCTGGAATTTTCCAGAGTCTTAGTTAATTCTATATTGTTCTGAGCAGTTCTAGAAAATCCTAGAAATGTTTGACCTTTGATCTGGTAACAGACGGACAGGCAACCATGACGAGTACAAGCTCTTCATGATTTGAAATTTGCAATAGTCACATGGCTATTCATAAATCTGTAGATTTGTACACTATTATTCAGTTTTCTTCACGAATCATAGCTGTTAAATCGAGATGATGATCTTTGCAAATACTCATTTATATACATGTGCATATAAACATGAATTTGAGACAGATTTTTTTTCCCCGAAGACTATCTTCTGTCATTCATCGATTAGCGAAGGTTTATACTATTTGTTAAATAGGACAGTATTTACGAGCATTCTCAGATAATAGAATTCCTGAAGTATCTTTTGCATTGCATCAAGATTTTGGGGCATACTGTAAAAACTGATAAATTCTTATTTTTCTTTATGACGAATATTATAACAAACAATGAGAATTTATGGGGTGTGGGTGTGGGTTATGGTGGATAACAATAACATCCACATCCTTATAGAATATTTTTATAGGCAAAGGAAAAGTATCCAAACTTGAAAACTATTTACGTTGGACCTGATGCTACATGCAAAATTGGAAAATTTTTCCTAAATTAGCAAAATTAGACGATGATACACTTGTATTTTTAGCTCCACTTAATCCAATAGCGAAACTAAATTTAGTGAATATCGATGATATAGATCCTATTGTTCGTGAAATATTAGCAAATCCTGAAAAATTTGTTGGTTCAAATGGTTTGAAGAATATGGTTATGATGGAAAAGACAAAGATTGGACAAGTGGACAAAAATCAATAAAATTGAATACATTTGAACAATGGTTGAAAAAAACTGGTTGGAAAGGTGATTAATAATAGAAGAAAAGTTCATAAGATGGAACCTACTAACAATACAATACATCCATATGTATTTTTTTATCTTTTTCTTACAATGAAATATGTAGTTTGTGTAATAAACATATTTTGAAAACTAGCAAATAACATAAAGTACAAAGCACATATATTCAAGTAATTAATTGTACATTCAAGAAAAGTCAAAATTCAGGTTTGAATAAAAACAAACTGTCCGGTAGCTTTAATTTTTTTTGGATATTCTAACTAACTGTATAGAAATTTCTATCATTAATAAAACTAAAAGAAGTATTATTTAGAACAACAATTCAGAATTGATTGGTTGAAGCATGGCAAATTCATGAACTCAATATGCCTACGTTTTCTAATAAAAATAGTCGTCAAAAACAAAAAACAAAGAGTTTTAAAATACCTCATACCTAATTGTTATACTAGAAATTCTTGTTGATTAGAAGTGTTCAACTTTTAGTGTTTTGATACTAGCTTGTAGTTAATTAAATAAGTTTATTTGACAACTCTACCGAAAATTTATCTGAAAATTTTAGAGATTTATTTGCAAACGACACTACGGAAGAATTAAATCTTAATTTCGTTGTTATTGAATTTACTAATTGCTCAAATAGGAAGATGAAAAAAAAATTATTAGAACATAGAGTACATCACTTCATACCCCTTATACGTGAATAGCTATGAATTTCTATTTTATTATTTTTATCAACGTTTTAATACAAAAACAAAACTGTTGAGAAAAGAAGAAAAAAAAAGCGATATAAAACTAATAGATGAAAAACGAGATCGAAGTGAGTTTTTTTAGATTTAAAATGTCTATCCGATCAATTTATTTTATAAAACAGGTTTTGGCTCTAATCAATATGATTTCTGTTCAGTTATTTCTCATAATTCATTTCGTTGCGTGATACGACAGATGTTCATGATGATCATTTTGATCATAACCGGTGGTAAATGCAAGATAAGCAGTTGAAATGTAGCCAATAATACACGTAACCAAAATTAATATAAAACTGTATCCAAGATCCAGTTTTGTGCTACTTGTAATACTCGTAAAATCTCGTAGCACACTTCTTACATAAACAAGAGCTCCAATGAGAATCAAAGTAGATCCAGTAATGAGTAGAATTTGTGGTATCAACTTGATCCAACGTTTATTAAAGATTACACCTAACAGAATCCACACAATAATACCGAGCCATAATATAATTAAACCAGCAATTAAGAGGTCTTGAGCTGTATCAAAATCGCTTAACCTCTCGCATCGCTTTGAAGGAGTCTCACTACTTAACGATGTAATGCAACGTTCGAAAAGACTATAGGTAAGCTTTGTTGATTGAGACACGGTTAAACTGAGCCAAGTAGGAGTAGTCAGAGCCACAATACCCAAAACGAAAATGATAATATTGGCGATTACAGCGCCCAAAGACAATATTAGAGAGAGTTGCATTGTCAACTATGTGATTGTCGTACACATCAACAGAGCATAAAATAGTGTATTAAACGATGTTCTGTGGTTTGTCAATTGTTATTGACAACATTTTCATTGCTTATCATCAATCATAAATAAATCTTTCCTTATCAAGAGTATGAAAAGTTTCTATTTCAATTTGTGTCATTTTGCTTTTTTTCTTTATCATAAACGTATTTCTTACAAACATCAAGCTATAAAATAACATACAGATCGAATAGCGTCTACTTTTTAATATTTTTACTACCATAACTGATGTGCACAGATTTGTTAATTCTAAAACTCTGAAACAATTTGAAAACTTATATAATTTCTATTTTCGGGAAGAATTCGATTGATTGTTTGTCAAAAATATGGAAGATAAAATTCAAATTATTTTGATTAATGCATCTAAATTGGTAACAAATTTCGACGAGTCTTAAAAGTAGCTTTATTATGATCCATATTTATTCTTGAAATAGAAGATTTCTACATATTTTTATCTTTCGATATGAAAGTTTCTCAAAAATGAAATCGCATTGCACAGTATCACTAGAGAATGGAAATGTATTCCTGTGAGAAAACTTTTTTAAATATTCTTAGAGATTAGAGAAAATTTCAAAAGATTGGAGGTATCTTATCTCTTTTTGAGAGGGCGTGGGATCTCTTCAATCACACTGACACCCACACCCACCCAATCATCCATTTCCTGCGTTCTTATTTATTGTAGTTGTTTGTCCGCTGTCAATTCGTTTCGACTCTCACACGGGTAGTTCCTTTTTCTTGTTTCTTTTTGTCTGCACAGCGTTGCATATCGATGCTAGCATTAGTTCAATCAATATTTGGCGAAGCATATAGGAATGATCACATATTGTCTATGCTTGCCGTTTTGTCTGCTACGAACGTTACTATATTCCAACGAATGAACACTCATTCTCATCTATTCCTTATTGGTTCATTGCTTGCCGCTATCTCATATTTTGCTTATATATTTTGACCTCTCATTCTATGATATGCCCTTCGTTTCTCTTAGAGATTGACACATACGTGTTCACAACGACCAAGTAAGCTAGTCAGAGCGTGAACACGTCATATTATCGACCTGCTATTCAATGTAAGGTTAAAAGAGTTCGAAAACTTTTGGTTAGTATCTTCGAAAAGGCTTTATAAGACTCCCTAAACAAAGTACAAAAATATGCTCTCATTGAAAAAAGTAGGATAATACTCTTAGTTACTCTGGTGGTTATCCTGACCATTTTAACTACATGACAAATTTACTCTGACACAATACCAGCAAACCGACAACTTATCTCTTGATATTTTCTGTACATTTTTGTTAAAGATCTCTCTTATTTTCTGTGCAAATGTGAGTAACAATCATAGTCATTGCAATGATCATTGTGAACAATCGTATCAACAATGTGTATCTCAATCGGAATATTCATCATCATCACATCTACTATGTGTTTTACCACCTGAACTTGTTATTTACAATATACTTCCACATTTAACATATATTGATTTATATTCGCTTTCACAAGTGAACAAAACTTTTAAAACATTAATTGATACAAATGATCAACTGTGGACAGATGCCATTAAAAATGAAATGGTAGGTATGTTATGAAGAATAACAATAAATAGATGAAATTGAAGTTTGTTTTTCAGATGGACCACCACCACTAGATGAAAAAGTATTCGAAAATGAAAAATTAAGATTTCAATGTTTGTACGAACGACGAAAGAAACAACCATGGAAATGTGTACATCATACGACTACGTACGGTTTGCAGTAAGTAGAAAAGGAAATATTTCCATATTCAGACATGGGAATTTCAATGGAATTTAACGATTAAAAATGGCTTCAAAAGTCAGCTTCTCACAGAAGCTTACGCATTATCATCTAGTTTTTTTGCTTCTGAGATCTGTGAGAAAAAGCTTCCCATTCACGAAAATATGTTTCATATCATCTTTCTTCGAGTAACTGGAAATTACAACTTTGATATCTTCCTCTTCTACATTATCTGAATCCTTTTCTGCAATATTTCTAGTACCAATCGTATAAGCTTGTTTCACAAGTATATAACAGTTCGACCAACGATGAATGTCATACAGAAAGAAGAACAAAATCATTAGCTATGTAAGAACTCGTGATATGTTAACATAGTCTCACATAATGTAACTGTTTTTCTTTAGTTCCATTTGTTTCAGTTATCTGTTATTTTCATGGTGAATCACAAAACAAGATCAATGTCGATATGATAAATGATGACAGTCAGCAATCACATACTGAACCTGAAAATATGAATGACAAAAATGAGTCATTGCAGATCAAATGCTTAAAATGCAAATCAGAATGTTATTTTCCACCACGGTCATATTCACAAGTGCAACCATACAACTGGTTTGTGAGTTATTTACCAACACAAAATGATGATAATGGTAATGGTGAAGGAATTGAAGTCATGGAAATTTACTGTAGTAAATGTGACCGTTTCTCATTGTGGAAAAATGTTGTACAGGGACCTGTAGCTAATTTTATGCCACCAAACGACCATTAGTAGCAACTGCTGAAGAATTCTTATCAGAGCCACGATATTCATTGTTTATCATTGTCAAATAAAAGTTCTTTTTCGAATAATAAACTAGAAATTACTGATATGACCTTTTATCATTTTAGATAGCACGAAGAATGATTATTTCATGATTCACTCGAAAAAATCTTAACTTAGTAATCGAAAACTCAGATCATACTATTCATTTTTTTGCGCTATAATATCTCGATCCAAATGAATATTCTGTTGAGTGAATTCGATGGCATAGAAATCGGGTTGACTGAGATCAATTTGAATCGGATGAGACGATGAGCTGACTTGTAAAATTCCAATGTTGTTTACTCTACAACGCAATTCGGTTGTGTACGGACTGATTTAGAACATATTTGTGCGGATTGTAACGAGAAGCAATTGTGGTTAGAATAATAAACCGAATCGTGTGACCCTCTCGCACAAGATCGATGTATAATATTCTTTGCCTAGTAACAATGCGCTCACATTGATTTTCCGGTCGTCAATACGAGTTGTAAATGCGTAGACAGCCGCTTGTTCTTCGATCGGAAAACAATGCACTCATCATCATTAGCAAAAGCTCTTAGAGTTGCTTCAATATTCAGTTGTTTCAGTGGGATGTACTCTTGTTTTACTCGCTTATTTACCACCAGAACCGAGTTTGTATTAATTCGAAGCATGTCAAATTGATATGTGCAGTTGCATCTGTAAAAGAAATTTCCGACTCTGAATAGCCTCAAGCCGATATTAGCTAAGGATTTGATAGACTTTCGTCCAATCTGAAAAAATTAGCTATCGTCAGATTGATTTTGTTTTAGTTATAAAATATCTACCGTAGATGTGATGCAAATCGCGAACAGTAAGCAACTAGCTTAGAGAAACATTTACTTAAGGGCATTCTACTCTTTTCACAGGATCGAAGAGTCAAATTTTTCGATTGCGGTTTTTCATTGTGGGCGAAGCACTCAAGTGTCCTCTATCGAATATGTGTTTTTGACGTGTTGTATGAATCTGTAATGGAACTCTAACATCGCTGGGCAAGCACAATATTTAATAACTTTAGTCGGAAAAATAACAAAAAACAAAATATACGGAAAACGACGTTTCTTAGTTTTTTTTTCAGAAAAAAAAAGTGCCGAAAAGCCCCCATTTCGCCGGCATACTGTGATCTATCGAGTTGGAATTTTTTCCACAAGTACTAATCTCGGATTTTTTAAAAAATGCCAACTACTATCTTTTGAATAACTTTTGACCATTTCATAACAAATGAGTTTGGATTTTTACCATTCGATAGAGCGATCTAAGGGACATCTGGCTGTATGAGAACCACTGCAATAGAAGAAATTTACTATGACACTTTTCGAACGAATATCTTTTTTGATAGTAAATGAAAAGAAAAACAATTATTTCTGTTTTCTCTTTTATATCTTATCTGCACGGCTTTCGTTTGTCTTTTTAAAAAGATCTCCACAGTCAGTTAGTTACATGTAGAGAGTGTTTATCATGTGTACTTTTTTTTTTCACCTGGACCAAAATCAGAAAAACGTGGAGGAGATAAGCATAATGTCTATCATCTATTTATAAAGTATGAAATTTTTAATGCATCTTAAAAACAAAAGATGCACTTGTTACCTATATTATATATCTGTTTTCATATTTTGACCTATGCAACTGCAAATCCAATAACGTTTGAAGATGTTCGAGGTACACCATACAAAGTTGATTATGATCATCGAGCAATAAGAATAAATGGTGTTCGAACAATGCTTATATCAGGTGCTATACATTATCCTCGTTCAACTCCAATGATGTGGCCATATATAATGAAAATGGCGAAAAATCAAGGACTTAATACAATTCAAACGTATGTATTTTGGAATCTTCATGAACAAAAACAAGATGTACTTGATTTTACCGGTCGTGCTAATTTAAGTCGTTTTCTTCAAGAGGCTACTAATGCTGGCTTATTTGTAAATTTACGTATCGGTCCTTATGTATCTGCTGAATGGACTTATGGTGGATTACCAGTTTGGCTTAATCAAATACCAAATATATCATTTCGTTCAAATAATGAGCCATGGAAACGTTTAATGAAACAATTCATTTTAACAATTATTGATTATGTTACACCATATCTTGCTAAAAATGGTGGTCCAATTATTCTTGCTCAAATTGAAAATGAATACAATGGTAATGATCAAGGTTATGTTGATTGGTGTGGAAGTTTAGTAAGTAATGAACTTTCATCAACAGAAATTCCATGGATTATGTGTAATGGTCATGCAGCTAATTCAACAATTGAAACATGTAACTCATGTAATTGTTTAGATGATGGTTGGATCGATAATCATCGTAAATATTCTCCTGATAAACCAATGTTATTTACTGAAAATGAAGGATGGTTTCAACAATGGGGAGAAGCGATTGCTATTCGTAAAACATCGGATATTGCTTATTCAGTTGCTAGTTGGTTCGCTGCTGGTGGTGCTTATCATGCTTATTATATGTGGCATGGTGGAAATAATTATGGACGAATTGCTGCGTCTGGTATTACAACATTGTATGCTGATGATGTATGTCTTCATGCTGATGGTACACCCAATGAACCAAAATATACACACTTAAGTCGACTTCAACATTTAATTGCTGATCGTGCTCAAGTTATATTAAGTCAAGATTCAACTCGTATTCCATTACCTTGGTGGGATGGAAAACAATGGGCATATGGTACACAACAATTTGTATATTCATATCCACCTTCGATTGATTTTGTTATTAGTCAGGCTACTGTTCCAGTCAATGTTCTTTTTCGTAATCAAAATATTTCAATAGATGATCAATCTATTCTAATATATGATGACAATATGAACTTATTATGGAATAGTGCTAATTATAGTGATATTGATAGTGATAATACAGAAATATTTCCTGTTGTTGTTGGTCCACTTAATTGGCAAACATGGTCTGAATCATCGAAAATATTAAATTTATCAGTAATAACATCTCCAAGTCCTCTTGAACAACTTAGTATAACAAATGATGATACAATTTATTTATGGTATCGTCGTAATGTGACATTAAAACAAGCATCAGCAAATTCAATAATTCGAGTTCAAACACGTATATCTAATGCTTTACTTTTCTTTTTGAATGGACAATATTTAGGCGAATTTGATGATCATAATCATCAAGTTGGTAATAGTATAGAAGCTTATCTAGCAGTTGATCTTTCACATTTTAAACCAAATCAACAATACTTGTTTGAAATTCTTTCGATTTCATTTGGAATTTTCAGTGGTGTTGAAACTGATTTTTTCGAACAAAAAGGTATTGTTGGTAATGTATGGCTTGATAGACAACTATTATTTGATAATGAAACGGAAACAAATTTTTGGCAACATCAAAAAGGTTTAATTGGTGAATATCTTCAAATTTATACTGAACAAGGTTCATCGAAAGTTAGTTGGGATACACAGTGGACAAAAAATATTGATAAACCAATAACATGGTTTCAAGCACGATTTGATCTCGATCATCTTATACGAGAAGATACAAATGTTAATCCGATTTTACTTGATGCTCAAGGTCTTAATCGTGGTCATGCATTTATTAATGGAAATGACCTTGGTCTTTATTGGTTAATTCAAGGTTTTTGTGAAAATAATCCACCATGTTGTTGTCAGCATGCTCAAATAAATTGTTTAAAACCAACTCAACGTTATTATCATATTCCATCGGATTGGCTCATGTCTAAAAATAATTTAATAACAGTATTTGATGATTTAGGTGCACCATCACCTGGATCAGTAGGTTTTGTACAACGTGTTGTTACAATTAAAAAATAAATGACTTTTGCATATTTTACGGCTTGAAAAATAATGTGTGCAGTTATCTAATTGATATTCTAATTCTTTTTGTTGTTTGAATATAAAAATGAACAAAAAAACCAAGAAAGAGTAGTGAATGTATAACAGTTTATTATTCATTGATCACCAAGGGAATTTATTGTAAATAATTTGATCTCATCACAAGATAGCCCTTACTCTGCTGTACATTTTCTATAAAATTCAGCTTTATCAAAGTCACGTTTCCAAACAGATGAAATCCTTCAATTAGGGCGCAGTTGATAGGTGTACTTGTTGACAATGTCATTAAATTGGGACTAAGCTTCTGAAAATGTAGAAGTAAGAGATTAAGCATAGGAATAAAGGTAGAAGAGTAAGTCGATAAGGCTAATTGTATTGAGGCACTGGTCAGTACGAAACCTTTTTTTACGTTTGGTAAAAATAGCTGTTAGCGCAATCGCTGTAACATAAAAATGTGAAACACGATGGAGCTGCTAGTATTGTAAAAGAGGGAATTAATCATTATATATTTCGATTTATAAATTCCTATCTGCAGGGTGGTCCAAAAGTTACTTACCAGTCTTAAATTGCGAATAACTTTTGATAGGAATAAGATAGAGAACTACGGTTTTCAGCGTTGGAAAGAGGGCGTTTCACTGCATAGTTCCATGTCTTATTCAACATTGTACACATATTGGCTTTGTCTTAGTTATTATCTTAAGAGAGCACCAGATGCATACGAGTTTCAACAATCTTGGAGAGCATACGGAATAATAATGTCACCTGAAAAATCCTGGTACAAAGATATGGGGTTTAGAAGAAATAGTTTCTTTCCAAGGAGGTTGTCTGAACGGGCTCGACATACTATAGCTGATTGGAAGATATTTGAGAAGGAACATAAATACGATTTCGAGTTTTTCAAAAAAGATATACTTTACCTTAATTTATTCGTGTACAAATATTTTCTTTATCCACCATAGCCATAGGTCGAACAAATGAAGGGTGTGGGTGTGGGTTTATCAAACGTCCACTAAAGAAGAAACAACATTTAGATCAATCAAAAGAATGCTTGACATTGTAGATGATCGTTAACAGCGACTTTTTTGCCATAATAACAGGCTTCTTTCGGAACTGTAAGCTTAAATCATTTCGGATGACATGTCAGGACCTTGGCCCAAGTCAAATCGCTCTTGAAGACTATTGTGAATGAGCAAAGCAAAGTATAGTTCGATTGCGTGATATTGACCAATATGAAGAGAGTCTAGTCGATGATCCGGCTACATTTCATCGACATGTGGTTTGAAATCGATCCAATTGCCACACAAAGAATGGTGAGATGATTCATGCTAGATTTCAAAAGATAAACTTTCTTTCGCATGCTTTATTCTAATAGCAACTCATTGTCACGTAGGCAATGAAACTCCTTGTATTGATTCTTTAAGACTCACTTACAAGCTTTATAAAGATGACAATGTGGTTAGAAAGTAAGCAAGAACAATAACGAGCATGATATACGGATCAATAGTTTGTACAGACACATAAGGAAAACAGAGAGATGAATTTTGAAAGTGCAATTAAGCTCGGTTCTTTTCTGTTGAACTTAAAAAACGAAGACATATGTATGCCAACAATATTCTAATCATTTTGAAGACTTTTTGTATCTATTGAAGATATAATAAAGAATGAATTTCTTTTATTGAATTGTTCACACAGTACAACACTATGTTAAAAGAAAAGATGCATAACATGCTTATATTTATTGGTCGTAAAATCACACTTCACAGCACAGAAAAAAATAAAATAATTCAAGTGAATTAAACTGGAATGACATCGAAGCCAGCGCGAGGAAAATGAACGTTAACATTGCCTATCGTTTCGTTCGATAGACGGAGCACAATCTCGTAGTTGTCTGCTGCGACAAACGTTCCTTCGACTGGTACACGACCAACATCATCAGGTGTCACTCGTAGTTGCTGGCCAACATGCCATTCACTCTTTGAATTATTTTGGATGTACGTGGGCTCGACTGGTTCAGTTTGTTTGGCCACATGGAGTGCCTCTTCAGCTGTCATTTCTTTTCTCGTACCATGACCGAATTTAGCCACACGCTCGAACCAAGCTAATAATTTAGGCTGGTTTAGCTGTGGTAAAATTTTCTCGACTTCATTACCCAAGACTTCCATGACGAACCATAATCCATGATAAGCAGTGATGTCGAATGCAGATGGTGACGAATCTCCGAGTAGAAATTCACGACCATCAGCCAGTATATCCATTAGCCAGGCGAGATGTGAATTGACGCGTTGCACGTTTACTGGAATATCTTTTTCGTTATCTTCCTTGGAAAAACTACGTTCGGGAGCAAATTTTTTTCGATCTTCGATAAAAGCTTCGGGTAACTTGTCGCCGTGGAACCCAGCTAATACTCTGACTCCGGGCATTACCATCGATTTATCCCACCACCAACACAAAGGTTGTGTGACACTATTTGAAAGGAGTGCAGATGAGTCGGGTCGAAGACGATCGAGCGCGCGTAAAATTAGATGAGTGTCACAGTACACATCAGCACCTACTTGAAGGACGGGCACACGACGATATCCACCGGCCAGCAGTTTGAGATGAGGTCGTGGAAGTATATTATTGACTAACACAGAGCGCCAGTTTAACTTCTTTAAGCCCATTGCAAGTCGCACTTTCTCGCTGAATGGTGATCGCTCGTAGTGATGAAGAATTAGTTCTTCGGACATATTTGTAATACTTTGTCACTTTCAAAACGACTAATATGAATCAAGACATTATCTGTTTGGCTCTTGTATACCTATAAGTAAAGAGAACAATTAGTATTCGTTGCTAAAGATAAGAAAGAAATCGAAACGATGATAAGATCTGCTGCATCCCCTAGTGAAGCTATAGAACAAAGGTGGTACGAGGTTGTTGTTTGAGAGAGAATGACACTGTTTGCATCAATAAATACGCATGTTGTTATAACGGATGACCAATAAAAAATGAGACAAAATATTTCCCTCTTTTTAGCGCACTTTCCAAAACATTAAAGACTTCCTTTTTGGCTGATTCGATAGAGAATTCTTCGTTCTACAAAACTGTTGATCTTGTTTTCCAAACAAGTTTTTCTTACCGACGAAAACTTGAAAAGATTGATGATTAGTCATCCGTCCGACTGCGACTGTTAAAAAACAACACAGTTATTAAAAATATTTTTAAAGAACAGTTATATCAAAATTTGAAATACGCTGCAAGATACACTGTGACATTCTACATTTCGCAATGTTTCACAATTTTAGAAAAAACGTTTGAAAGAACAATTTTTCTAGCAATACCTATAAAACAAATTAAAAGACCCTTTTCTGATATTGCCATGCCGTTATTTGTTTTTGATTCGAGACAAACTAAAGATTTTCGCTGTTCTCTTTAAACGCTACATCATTCTGTTCGGGATTAGATTCTGCATCCGATGGTAACATAATAAAGCATTCATAGACTACAGGTGACTGTTTGAAAAGACAAATTTCGAAAACATATTCAAAAGAGAATCCCGCCAGGTGTTAGTTGGGTGTGGGTGGGTGTGCGTGTGGGTGGGTGTGGGTGTGTTGGTGTGGGTGGGTGTGGGTGTAGGTGTGGGTGCGGGTATGGGTGTGTAGGTGTGGGTGTGGGTGTGGGTATGGGTGCAGATGAAGAGATACAATACACCCACACCCACACCCGCACCCACACCCACACCCGCACCCACACCCACACCCGCACCCACACCCACACCCGCGCCCACGCCCACACTCGCACCCACACCCACGCCCATCCACCCACACTCACACCCCACCCACGCCAACACCCACACCCAACCCACACCCACATCCACCACCCCACACCCACACCCACCCACATCCACACCCTCCACATAGACCGCCATTCGGAAACACATCAATTATGGGAATGCTGCCGTTATGTGGTAATACAAACAAAACGCTTTGTCGCGTGGATGAGAAGGCTGCATCAATGCATTACCAAATTCTATTCCCTATGTGAACATCATCGATGTGTTATTTGTGCACGCAGCAATAATAAGCAGTTGTTTTGATTTAAAGGTTTCTTTCTTTTTTTGTGCTTTGCGATGCCAACATAGAAGGTGCACATAAACATTTCGACTGCTTTGATGCATCAAAGAAATTTTTTCTTCGTCCTCTTCATAACAACTGGCGCACGGGAGAGGCGAACACGATTCCTTTTCATCTGCGACGTTTTGTGTCGAAGTTAAGCAATGACGATTTAACGCGAAACAAAGTGATGCCCTTTCTCAGATAGCAATCCGAATGTGTGATGCCGCTGTATAGTATTCCGCTGTCAAACGGATTCAGAATTTGCATCGCGCATGCATTCATGGATAGGAAAAGGGAAGTAGAAGGTTTTGAGACATGATATCCGACACTTTCTAGTAGCTTTCACGTAGTAGCAGTTCACGACCGCAGTAGAGCCAGAAAACAGACACATTTTCCCACACGGATGCCCCTATCATATGTTCAAAACCAGGAAGACCATGCTTTCAATACGGCTGATCTATCGCTAACTTGTAGAACCACAAGCTGTATCATATTTGCGCTTGGCACACGTACTTCTTCCTGTAGATATGGCAGATAAATTCTGTGATAGTCTCATATTCCACTTTCGCTTTTCCGATGTGGCCAGTGAACCACGCAAACGTCTGCCACCCATCCAAGGATTTGAAGAAAAACCATTGGTAACCCTCGAAGAAGCCGTTGTTCCACTCGTGTCGATCGTTAATCAAGTTCAGCACATGGTCTGGACTGTGAAAGATAATAACACAAAATCTATGGATGACCTGACCATTGATGAATCAGCCGCCATCAAACTCTACACATTGGAATGGTCACCAAAGGACAAATCCTTCTATCACATTCTCAATGAGACTTTGAGGAGTGTGGATCGAGAGAAGCTGGAACCGTGGTTTCTATATTTGAAACTAATTATCACCGCTCTTGTTAATCTTCCACAAAGTTCTGAACGCATCATCGTCTTTCGAGGCGTGAAGCAGGACTTACGTCAACAGTATCTTAAAGATTGCACATTCATTTGGTGGGGATTCTCCTCATGTACCTCATCGATTGATGTATTGGAAAATGAGCAATTCGTCGGCAAGACTGGTAAAAGAACACTTTTTAATATTGAATGTTACACTGGGAAAAATATTCGAAATCATTCGTTCTATGAGACGGAGGGCGAAATCCTTCTCTTACCAGGTCGACAATTTACGGTGGTTGGATGTATGGATGCTGGCAACGACCTTTACATCATTCATATTAAAGAAACGGAGCCACCATTTACTCTCATTCCTGTTCCCATTCCTCGTAGTCCGGTATTTGTCAAACCGCTATCTAAAGGCACTGACAAGCCAAAGATCGAAACTTCACAATCACCGATGATCCCGAAAGCGACGCCCCAACCATCGAAATCTCCAGTCGCACTATCCTACAGGGAACAGGGACTGGCCGATGCTGATATGGAGCGAATCGTCAACGAGGCGTTCCTGCAAAAGCAATGCACGAGTTTGGATTTGACCGGAAACAAGATGACGCATGAAGGTGCTGCCATTCTCGCCAAGGCCTTGCAGAAAAATCAGGCGAGTAAACTTACTACGCAGCTTGTCAATCTCGCTTCCCATAGTATTTGCTCCTTGCTAAAACGAAATAGTCTTTCGAACAGGAATAAAATCCGTTCGCAAATCAAATCATCTATTTGCAAGTTGTTCAATGAGACTTCTGAGAGATCCAATGTCACGGTTGGCTGTAGCTCGCTCCAATGATATCGGTCATGATTCGATCTGCCGAATTATATGAAGAGATGAGAGTATGGGTGTGGGTGTGGGTGTGGATCATGCTTTTAATTTATTCCACACCCACACCCACCCCGATCACACTTGCATCCACACATCACGTCGACTCCACCCTATTAGAGCTGTAACAGTTCCAGTTCGACAGAACCGATCAACAGTTCATATGGTCTGGTCGACCAGTTCCAGTTCATATGAACTTAACTGATCACATAGATCAATTCATGAGAACTGGAACTGGTGAACCATTTCAGCTCATAGGAACGGAAACTGGTCAAACAGTTCATTAAAACTGAACAGATGGGGAACTGTTACAGTCCTACATCCTACCCACATGCTTCGACAACAAGGTCAACTATCTCCAAAAATAGGCACAAACAGTATTTTTTTTTAGTTTTGCCCTGTTTTTGTGCGAGAATTTAGTTCCCATAAAAAACGAAATATGCAGTTCAATAGGAAAACTTCTGCTCTCTCAAACTGTATGTGCAACGAAGGTGTCAAATTCGATTTTAAAATTAAAGTGAGAACCAACTTTTTTGTACCAGTGATCTCAGACACAGAAGATCTATATTCACAGCATTTATTGGTTCGGAATAAAAATGCATTGAAAATACATTTTCTAGAGCAGTTTTGATTGGATTATTCGAATGTCAAACTATTTTCTACCATAAACATCATTAGGCCAAGAAACAGCTTAAAGAGTGAAAAAGTTTATTTTTATGATATGATTTTTCTCAAAATATCAGTGCAAAATAATACAGCGATTTCTCTGCTATTGTAATACTACGTCAAAGCCATTTTGGTACCAAAATTGTGTGTATAAAAAACAGTACAAATCCTGTGAATTTCACGAAATTTGAAGATGGTCACAGTGAGTCGTGAGAGAATCCTAGCGAAATCATCCAAGTAAGACTCACAGATATTCAAAGAAGCTCACGTGCGAATATCACCGAAGTAGCGCTAAAATAGCTCAAACGTCATTGCTGCTGACACGCACATCTACAGGATAGTTTTTACTTTGTCCAGAGCCGGTCTTGCTCTCTCTTTATTGCAGTATGCTTGCATCAAATGGACCAGACTAATTGGTCAATTAGCTCACTGTGGCAAATAGGCCTATGGCAGCTCTCACAAGGGAACGTCACCAAATGTTTAATCGCTTTTGCATTGAAATTTTGTTCATTATGTAGGTACAAACGAGCTATGAATATCCAGAAAAAAGTTCGGTCAGCTAGCTTATTACTACAGACATACTGCACTTTTAGAGTATGTTTGAAATGAATGCCATGGTCCTCTCAAGAACACCAGAAAAAAGCTTGTTAGTGCAGCCCCGTTGGGGCTGAAATGTGGAACTCACATATACTCTTTAGCCTCATTAAACTAATACAAAATATGTAAAATGAGAGACTTCTCGTGGACTATAGTTGTTTTATAGAATAAACGAAAATCAGAGTAAGAATCTTTCTAATTTCTGCACTTCAGACAGAATTTTTTTTCTACGGACGCTCTGTTTTTATTTTGCATCATTGTTATTCACTCATTATCTTTCATTTTTTTAAGGTTCGTTTGTCGTAATTAGGGGTGGCACTTTATCTTTACTTTATCAAGTAAAGTAAAGTTGGATTACTTTACTTTACTGGGTAAAGTAAAGTAATCCTACTTTACTTTATCGG